>BOPP01000039.1:7707653-7727845 GCA_017312745.1 Gryllus bimaculatus | reverse complement strand
TGTTTGTAATTGATGAATAGAGGAAAGTATCCTTGTGATTAAAGACAGTTTATTTTATTTTTCCAAATGGAAATTAACACTCGTATTTCGCCATGTGTTTTAATAACAAGTCATAGCCATTACTATAACATTTCGTAAGCAGTTTGGTTATATCTTTAGGTAAAAAAGGAATTAATATAAAATATGTAGGTAAAAGAGACAAATATAACAAACTGAATTATTTAAAATACATTAAAATGATGTAGTAATTTTGATGTTACATTTCAGTAAATTTAAATTTTCCAATTATTTTGAAGTACTTGGTGAAACAAGACAACTGTAACAAAATAACATTCTTTCTTTTTCATGTTGGAAAACGTTTTGAAAGGTAACAAGATTGTATGAAGCATAGGCGAGAACATGCCGTAAAATGTTTTTTAATCACAAGCATACTTTTCACTATTCATCATGGTGTAAACAAATGGGTCATTGTAAGTTCGAAATATTTTGTTCTTCGGAGATGTAAGCAAACAAGTCAATATTTTGCCAAATGGGATATTTTGACATATTTGTTCCAACTATATTATCTCGTGATCCATCTGTCCGTCTGTCTGTGGAAAATCTACGCCTAAATTTCGATTATTTTCTCCAAAATAGAAATTTCCCGATCAATCTGGCCGAACTCGATGCACTACGCATTTGAAACGGGTATCTTGATTTTATAGGTACTTTACATGTTGTCTCTAAATTGTTGGAAATTTTTTTCGGCTAGAGCAAAGAACGCATAAAAAGGACTTTTTTTGTTGAACTGTGAATTTTCGAAAATCGCAAAAAGTTCAACTTTTTTTCGGCGTCTTCCTAAAATTACTTTGTTAAACATATCTTCATTTTATTAATGAAATCTGTTCGTCGAAGATAGATCTTCAAGTAAGGTCATGTACAATTTTTCGATAATACGAGTAGTATTCGCGTAATTGTGTCCGGAAATACAGGTAATTTTTAAACAAACATTTTCTCAGAAACGGCTCCATTTTTTCTCAGTATCAAGGACGCTCAGAGATAACCTGCAAATTCCATTTGCGGCGATCTCACTTTATTTTCATAATTGTAAACAAAAAATTAGCAATGTAAAAGTACAATATTGATGACACGGATTTTTGTCTTTAAAGAAATAAAAAAATGTATCTTTAAATAAATATTGTACATTTTTTGAAAATGTGAGTAGAGTTCTCAACTTTTTGTTGACAATCTGTGAAGTTAGTCATTTTTACTTTTCAAAATAACTAAAGAAAATAGTCCATCGGGTGCCAGTGTGCTAGCTTTCTGTAAGTTGGTCCCAGGTACGATTCCCGGTATTGAAAAAATGAAGCTATAGCTTTCTAATAGAATCGTCTGTTTCTATAGCTGTATGACGAAAGAAAAAAAAAAAACTAAGCAGTCCAAGTAAAGTAGATACGGTGATGGGAATGCGTCTTGCTCGCCTTTTGTCAACCTTATCCCCGGGCATGGATTATAAATAAAAACAGGGCCCAGGCCTGGGAGCACCATTAAAACACCATTTTCTTTATTAATTAATGAAGGAAATGAATGTCAAGATTTGGTTTACGAAAATTCTAAGTTCCTCGTATTTTTGACAAACAAACCGTATACTTTTTATTGTAAAAATTTGTAATTATTATTTAGAAAGAATTGGTTAAATAAAAAAAACGAATGTAATTTGAATGTCAAAAATTTGAAGAACATATAATTGTACTATTTTCTTACTTGTTTCAAGTGTGTGATCGAGTGATTGTTTTGATAGACATTCCAGGTGTCATTCGTTTTTGAAGTTACCTTTCGCGCAAACGAGCGTTTCGTGGGCGCCGCTCTGAGCGCGTGCTCTGCCCGCAGGATCGGCGTGAAGGGCAACGGGTCGTGCGAGCTGTACCCGCGCGCGCCGCCGCCGCACCGCCTGCGCGAGGACTCCGACTGGGACACGTGGCGGAAGCGCGCCGAGTGCCGCGTGCTGCCGCCGCCCGACTACGCCACGGCGGCGCACGAGCACGGCAGCGCCTCCGACCACGACCACAACCACAGCGGCGGCGCCGGCAACGGCGGGAGCCACAGCGGGGGCGGCGGCGGCAGCGGGGGCGGCGACGGCGGCAGCAGCGCCGGCGACGATTACGCGCCCCCGTCCCACCACCAGAATCACGGCCACGCCCACGGGGAGAAGCCCCCGCCCCCGCCCGTGCACGAACACGAGCACCCCCCGCCCGGCTACGGCGACCACGCCCACCACGGCCCGCCAGGTGAGTGTTTCCATAGCATCAGAGACTACACTGAACAGCACGTGGAAAATAATATTGGTTTTAACAATGATATCTAATGTATTAGTTACTGTTTAGACTTTATAATTCACTGTAGCTGATTTGCCTTTGCAAATAGTTTTTCATTGCACGGGAGAGAATATATGAATAACAATTCATCTTAGTGTGTATGCGAGTTAATAAATAAATGAGTGTGCCAGAGCAACGCGAATACCAGCGCTGCTTCTTTCCTATAGCATGGAAACATAACGTGCAGGTGTTTTAGAATAAATGTTACAAACCTCTCGGGCACGTAGGGTAACGAAATGTTCACTTTTTGCTAATGAACATGTAAAAATTTCATAAATGTCAGTTAGACAAGTAATATATGCCCCTTATTGTTTGGCAACTGGAAGTCAACTGGTGTTTGCCAAAACCACCTGACGCAGACAAGGGAATGTTGTGTACTTGCCGAATACCAGTGTACAATGAATTACATAGCAACCAGGACCAAATGACACATATGTAACATCGTTATATAAAATTCTCCACAACATGTTCATAGGCATTAAATAATTAACTTCGTCCTCCCTGCACGTTCTAGAAGTTAGTAACATTTATTCTGAGAAACCTGTAAACAAAACCACGGTACGTCCTTTCGTATTATGTGCTTACCCTGCTGTGCAACGCTCCTCCCCCTCCCGCTATTCGCGAAATCCAAATTTTTTAAAATGAAATCCTTAAAAGGATGTGAAAGCTCTTCGGGGGTGGAACGACTCTCCTCACTTTAATCACTCAATTCAATTCACTCACCTC
The DNA here is from genome assembly GCA_017312745.1 of Gryllus bimaculatus. NCBI lineage: Eukaryota > Metazoa > Arthropoda > Insecta > Orthoptera > Gryllidae > Gryllus > Gryllus bimaculatus. The sequence goes on along the minus strand of BOPP01000039.1, from coordinate 7,724,765 downwards.
AATTCCAACCCACAACCATTACCTACTTCATAAACTTTCGTTATCTTTTTAACATGGAAAGAACTCTAGAATCTTACTTTTTCAAGAGGAACATAAAGGTAGGAAACTCTGTGTCTCTGAAATCGATACCAACTCTACTCCTTTCTCACAATTCACGTAAATATATCGTTAAACGTTAAATAATTGGCGGTTCGTGTTTGAGCGATTGAGTTTCCTTCATTAACCTTCCAATTGAACAATTGAGTTTTCTCCATCGATGTTAAACAGCGCTAATGTCTGTTTTCGTATTTGCCGAGTGTTTTCTAACAAACAATTGAAAGAGACGAAAGATGAGAGATCTAAAATCAATCTCCCAATAGCCATTTCTTTGAAAAGAAATATGTGGTTTTGACATTCTCCAATAGCTAGGCCCGAATTAATATTTAAAGAAATCTTAGGCATAAACAAAATTTTAGACAATTTTTGATATGTTACATTTGTAGTGCACCGACTCTATGTATTGAAAATGCTGTAAAAAGAGGTGTAGTTTTTTCAATTCAAACATATTATATTAAAATACATTTAAATATTTATGAACGAACACAACATTTTGTTTAAAAATCGGTGATGACTCCTGTGTAGCAGGGGCTTTAGACATATATTTAGTTTTGCTTATTCTGTCTCCTCTAGAAGAAGAACTAGTTCGAAAGATCGCATGATAAATATGTTTCGAACTCTCTCTCTCTCTCTTCCTTTCCCTCTTCTTTCCTTTCTATCTCTTGCTCTCTCTTTCTCTGAATATGTGTGTTCATCCCACTTCAATGAGTGAGCCAATTCCCGATCATCTGCCATAAGATTTTTTAAGGGGCGAGTACAAATCCCTGAAGAAATATAAATTTCATTGATACAAAGTGCAAAGTGGATAGTACAAAGGTCTTGGTGTGATATATACTATTCTTACGTTTATATACGATGGTACGTCATGGTGTACTAAGATGCAGGAGAGATAATCTTACAATTATTCCTAAAATACATAACGTCAACGTCGGAACTTGACACTACAATTGAAAAATATGCACTTTACTGATATGTCCATCTCCAATATTCGCAAGGAATGGCAGTCCAATTGACTCCCACCTGCATTTCAAGGTATCACGCAGAAGTGTCGAAGGATGGAGATGTAACGGGATTCTCTGAAATCCTATCTCTAGCAGCTAAAGAAGATACTTTGTGTGAGACGGTTACAACCAGTTCTGTTTACAAAGGATAATGCCCGTGGAGTAGCTTTAATCATTGGCTGTGATTAACAACGAGGAAAACATTCAAGAAGTATAAGATTTTGCAGAACAGAGGAGCCCAGATATGAATCAAACAGGTTTTTAGAAAATACCATTACAATACATGCATCATTATTGTCTTGATATTTCGATTTGCTCTTCTCAATAGGTGTTCTGTTGCAATAAGTGTGAATTTAAAGGGCTGTGTCAGTTAAGAATTAATAGGAGTAATTAACGCCACAATATATTAAATTACATTCAAAGACTTGTGAATGACGCACACATATATAAAAAAAACAGAATTTAGTTAATATGAAGCCTCTCGTTTTACCATGTGGACTCAGCGATGGGACAGCTGATCAAATGTCTGTCGTTAAATCCCAACCGAGGCATGGGGAACGAGAACTGTCACGCCCAGTGACTGCGTTGTAATTTCATTAGTGTGGTAATTGAATGAATGAGACGTGGATCTTGCTCTACTAACGAGCAAAACCGGTCTACATGCTGGATTTTAAGAACTTGACAAAATGTTAAACCCATTTTGTCTTTAATTTAGAGAACTACAAAATAAAACCGATGGTATCAGAGGGAGACAAGGCCATCTTGTTCAAGACAGTAGAAATATCTTCGCTTATTCACTGCTTTAATTCAGATCTTTATGTTGAAATGCGGTACGTCACAAAACTTTTTATCATTCAAAAGAAAAAGGCAATATATCCTTGTGAGACCTGATTTGCATAATGTACACGTCCTCAAATGCTTTGATTAAGTTTGTGCGAGTTTAAAATATAAAAAATCATAAATTTTATTTACATTCTTGAATATAATATTGTGCGGTGTCAATTTGTAATAAAAAAGTTTATATATAGTACAGTTCGCTTATTGAGAATTAACTGAAAGAAAATCAACAGATATACGTTTGAAACTTTTTGTTTCATTCCTTTTTACGCCTATTTTATGTTTGAAACTAAAATTCTGAAAAAAATTATTTGTACAGTTGTAGCGTTAGTATACGAGTACTTTCTATTTTAAAGACTGATTATTAACTTCTCACTTTTCGTTAATAAATTACAAATGAAACTGATAATAAAATACCGAAAAAAATAAATAAAAAGATAACTATTGTCTTCTATTTGTAACGTCTCTACGATCAACACGATTGTATATTTTCTACAGGACACGAGAACTGCTAAAATTATAATAGAAACATTATATTTTCATGTTTTTATTACTAAAAAGTTATTTTATTCAATCTTTGATAATATAAATTATGGAGGAATGCTTTTCTGTTTCTAGAAAAATTCTGAATTTCCTTTAACTGATTTTGTAACATAAATTAATCCGTAGAGAGTTATATCATGACTATTGAAGGTCGATTTTTTACGACTTGATATAGTCTCCATCTTACTGCAATGTTCAAACGAGATTATATATATGACTCTTAGAATTGTAATGGTAATTTAAAAAAAATTTTTTTGAGTACGTAAATGCATGCTTAGATATTTTAATGTTGTATTCATGAAAACTCTGTTAGAAAAGTTACATCATGGACACATTAAATCAAATACCATTTCATAATTATAATCAGCTAGAGCTTTAGACTAATATTTACAATATTATTTTAAAAGAATCATCATTTTCTTCGAAAGCTTTTTCCAGAATTATTTTTAAGTTCCAAGATGTTCAAGTAGAAATATAGGATACTGAATTGCGTAGCCGGAAATACAAAAGCCAGTGGGTTAGAGCTGGAGGATTTTCTTCGAATTGAACTTATATTTGTATTCTCTTCCTAATTGACACACTGAACTGAACAACAACTGAACTACTGTGTAACAATTTATAAGATATGCAAGAAAAAGTGAACTCTCGGGTTCAAAAAATATCTTATATTTAAGTCATATTTGATGTGTCAATGGTTATATTGTAATGATTATACCGGTCATTAATGGATGCATAATTCGCAACTTTGAGATCATAGAAATCAATCCACTAGTAATAAAATATTTTCTTGATGTAATATAATTTTATGGAAAAAATAAAATTCAAGAAGATTTGACTGTGATACTGTTCCACTGTTCTAGTCCCATAATATTGCTGTACTGCAAGACTTCAAGGTGTTATTATAACAAATTATTGCACATAGCGCGCACCTTTGAAGTCACTTAGAAAAAATGTGTTTATAAACTTTTATCAGGTACTATTCCAAATAGCTAATGAACACTGTCAGTGACTTTTGCTCCTGAGTTTTTCATCACTCATCACCAGTGCTCTGCGGGTACGATATCCTTCGAGTGCGCCAGAATGTGACCGGCCGAGCACTAGTTTATGTAGATTTGCCTACCAATAATGTGCAATTGTCACACGCATAACGTCGTTATATGAAATTTTCCCCTACTCCTTCAGTGACAAAAGTGATATTTTCTACCCCTCTAAAAGTCCTCGAAAACGATAACATTTACTTTGAGACTTAATATATATGTATGTGTATATAAACTATATAACTTACAAACAAATAAATATTTATCTCGCCGTCCTATTTTATCATTGTATAAGATTCTAAACTCTATAGCTACTTATACGGATGATCGGAACCTCGTTCAGTATTATTCAGCTTCATATTGGTGGTGAAGAACTGGACTGGGAAGACACTTTCGCCATTTTTATGATTATAAATACATTTTAACAGGAATTAATCATCTCTCTTCAAAATCTCCATTGGTAAATATGCCTCACAGTTGTTCAGTTCCTCCTGCTTTGAGGTTCATTAATGTTATTCGCGATATATCTCCACAATTGAGTTTATACCGCGTTTGGTATAATTTGGTTAATATACGTTATTCGTCGAATATCAACGCAATTGAGTTTATACCCCATTTGGATGCAAATTTGACTTTGACATTTCTGATGCTCTGTTGTAATAGAATTCTTTATTGCAGTATTAAAAAGTTAATAACTACTGTATCGCAGGATAACATGGAGTGAATCTATATCAATCAGTTGAATTCTTCGAAACGAAATTATATTTAATTTCACCAACACCCATATTGATTTTTAAACTTGTACTTTTAATAACTAGCATCGCGCACTCTGATAAAGGATACGTCCTTTATACAGGTGTATCGAAGTAAGTGATTCAAACATCGACAGCATGTACGAGGATTGAAGATGAATCTTTTTTCACAAGGACATGTGCTGGGAAATATCTGATAACGAAATTACACATTCAATATTTGTCCCTAAATGCTATGGACAACTCACTGCGGACAGCGTACATAAGTATTATTTCATTAATACTATTGGATCCGGCAATGCTTCCCTATTGCAGTGTATTGCACTTCACACTCTAGTGGTCACGTGATTGTTAATCACGTTTTAAGCTATGCTCTGCAAAAATGATGTTAGAAGAATGACTTTCTTGTGAGTATGAGCGTGCCCTATGTCCTGGGTTGAATGTTTTCCCTCAAGTTTTGGCATGCATTCGCTATGACACTCCCTTGGAGACATTTGATTTACTTCTCGAAGATAACGTTCAAGTAATTCTTCCGGCTGATATTTCACAATCGCAGGAGCAGAATATGCCAAGAGGACTCGCTTAATACTTGAGGATGCGGCGGGTTACGTAAAGTTTCTGTTTAGGTGTGCTTGAGTTAAAATAAACGCAGAAAATCATCATTAACCGCTGTCTATATGCGACATACGCCCATTGTACTATGCCGTTGCCATATTCTTCGTGCAGTTACAAGCTACATGTTGACAAAGTTGTATCGCAATCGCATGAACGACGGCAACGCATAAAATACGAAAAACATTGATTTTCATATATTGTATTATTTTTCAATTCAAACAATTGCAATAATATATCAGCCAATCAGAATATAATTACATACGATTACATTAGTACCAATGTATTTATTACTGTACTCGTTTGCTTTCATTTTCTTCTACTTACATTGTCCCTAGAAAGTTTATCGATAAGTGTTTTTTGGGTTTAGATTATTGGGAAAAGTGTGACAAAATTATTTCTAATAATTAAGTGTTTATTTAGAATTTTTGAGTCCAATGTACCTTAATCAGCCTTTGTGCCCCCCCAAAAAGAGCAAAAATCTGAAAATAAGTCCTTTTAGGTGACATGAAGCATGCAGAGGCCTTTTGGCCACACCAGTCTCTCAACAAGACAAATCGATTAGCAGAATTTTTTAACTGTTTTCTCTAGGATATTGTGGAAGAATTCTAGAAATATAGAATAAATTTTAGAATAAATTCTAGAAAAATGCATTTTTTGTTGTTATAATCACGGGAACTATAAGTTCATTGGTAAAACACTGTGAACCAATATACTCTCCGGAATTTCATTACAGCTTCATAAGATTGACGATTTATATTATTAACGATAAATAAACATAATTTTCTAATGTGGAAAAAGTTATTTCAATCGACTTTTTTACATCTGACTTTGAGGCCCGAAAGTGGACGAACCTGGAAACTGTTATATGGTTAATATTTATTTTTTGTACCAATTACTTAGAAAACACAAATATAACTATACTTTTAAAAATAAGGAGGTGCCACGCTAAGCTAGAGATTTTTTTTTTGGAGAAAAAGTTCAGAATTACGGAGCCTACTGGAGCTACCGGCACCTGGCGGGCAGCTTCGGTACTATTGTAAGGTGGTTGCGTGTTCCACCGCTAGAGAGCGCTGCTGCATTATCTCGCCGTCGAATTTGGAAGCAATTACAGCCAATACATCCATTGCAATTGTTGTAAAGGTTGATCATTTCCATTTTCTTTTCCTTCAATATTAAATATTGATGGTCTTTGTTTTATATTCGTCCACAAAGAAAATGCTTGACGTGGCTGGATCTATTACAACCGACATATTCATTAAGCATAATGATTTATTTCGTACCATGCGGTTCCTGATGCTTACAGAAGCTGCTAATCGAGAGTTTCGTTTTTTTATCGAAGAAATAAAACTTTTTAAGGAAATGTTTGGAAACGTGATTCATCTCTCCATTAGCATAGTTTTTCATGTCTGTAAATTTGTAGATGACCAAAAAGATGCATTAAAATGCCATGAAAACGAGTGTTAACTTCAGAATCTACACACGGCCACATTTAAAGTTAGTTATAAAAATCTTTTTGGAACATCTAGTTTTCCAAACGAGTAGTTATGATTGTATTATGAGAAATTGTCGACAATGTTCAGACTAACACGCCTTTGTCAGGATGTTCGAAATGCCTCAATGCCAGTAACACCTTATAAGGAATGGGTGATACAAAATTGATCTGAAATGACGGTCGTAAATCCACAGGAAGATTTTTTTGAAATATCGATTGAAAAAATATATTTATTTAAGACTAGATGAATCATACATGGGTATTCAAACACCAATCATACTCCTTCATGTGGTTTAGAAACGCACAACAAATGTTGAAAGATTACAACAATAAAATTACGCAATTTAACATGAGGAATTTTTGGTATGCGTAATCTGGTTGTAAAAAATCGATATATTTCTCAGTTGGGACTCCAAGAGATTACAAAAACAGACATTTCATCTTGTTGTGCTGTCATAAAGCATGGTTTGGACAAGTTTATGCATCAAGCCATGGCAATAATGCCTGCGATACCATGGGAGTGATTACCAAGCTGTCCATATGGAATGATAGTGTACAGAAGAGTTTTTTTTTTAATTTATCAACTGGATTTATCCACTTTTTCGTTATCAGAGCCCTGTAAGTTTTTCTGCGAAAATTCGACGTTCTTTCACGCAGCATTAGATAACTTTCTCTCTACTCCATAGCGAGAAAGTAAAGAGTATGATTTTGTTCTGAAATAGAGACAACCAATTTATTTAATTCTGTACCACTTAAAATGTAATGACCTCATATTACGTTTTTCAACATCATCGCGGTGAACACAATTTATTTTTGATATTTTCTGCGTGTTTAAAATATTTGTACATATAAAAGTGAATATGTAGTTGTTGCTGAATAAAAAAGTAAAAACAAAGGTGTAGGAAACATCCTTTTTACCAAATAAGCCCAAACTAAACTAATTAGGTAAAATATCGCTTGAACTTGTTTGAATATTATAAGATTTACCAAAATTAAAACATAATCAGCGTGATAAACAAAATGGTGGTATAAAACTCTTTATTGAAATTTAATCAGGTTCATGAGAGTGAATCCTAAAAACAGAGGAAAGTTATAATGTTAATAAAGTTATAATGTTAAGATGTACGTCGTTTAACTACGTAAAAAAGTATTCATATAAATTCTACTTTTCCTGAAATTAAATAATTATTTTGATCAAGGTTCATATTTTCACTGTTCATATTTTTAAAGCGGCAAACGTTGGAGACCATGATGAAATCAAACTTAAAATCATAATGAAATTTGGCCAACTTGTAAGCTGGAAAAATAACTATTTCACAATCCAGAAAAAAAAGTGTCATCGTTAGCTATTTAAAAATTAATTAATGCAGAATATCTCAGAATAAATGTTAACATCTTTTAGAGCATGAAGGGGTTGATAATGATAACGTCTTTCAGCGAACATAATGATGATTTATTTCATGAATCGAATTTGGAATGTGACTTCTGCTCTTGATTCTTTGGCAATTGATTATATAGTGATGTTTTACAGTTCACGTTTAAACACAATCTTCGAGATCCTACCGTGAACATACTGAACTCCAACGCATGATGGGACGCGTGCATACTTCTCAGATATTCCCCTTCTCCATCATAAAATTTCATAACAAAGTGGTCATTGCTGTTCTCGGTCCGTGTGTGAACACCGTGTATTGCGTGTTTATATTTCTTATATGACACCTAAATAACTGATTTGCACTTCATGTCACAATTTATATTACATATCTACTTAATTGTTTAAATTGTCCACATATTTTATGAAGTGTTGTACATGACAGCAACATCTATCAACTGTCAAATCTTTATCAAGTCTACGTACTTACGTAAAACAGAGAAAGTATTGTAATACTGCATCTAGAGGGGATTTTTTCATCAGAAACATCACAGTGTAGGTCCCAGATATCGAAAAAGTGCGGATAATTCTGGCATATATATAAATAAATTAATCGTCTAATACATAACACATTGTGTAGTCAGAACTTACGTTTTGTGGATCCTTTATAACGAAATATTGGTTTACAGAAAAAGTGTTCGTCTGTACGTGTGCTTATCGGTCTCTGTCCGTGTGCCTATCTGCCTCTGCCTCTGTCTCTGTGCGTTTGTCTCTGTCTGTGCGTTTGTCTCTGTCTGTGCGTTTGTCTCTGTCTGTGCGTTTGTTTCTGTCTGTGCGTTTGTCTCTGTCATTGTGCCCCCCATAATTCTGACCGGAAAGGGAATTTGCCATGATTATTTTGATTTTAGGGATTACTTTGCAAGAAGCCTGTCATCATTTTCAATATTGCCTGAAAAATTTGGATTACTTTTATTTCTTTTTTATTATTTTTAGTTCATTTTTTTCAGCCTCTACCTACAGCTACAGTATTAAAGATGTAAAATGTTTCCTTAATGAAATCTGTTTTTCAACGATAAATTAATTAATTCTACAAAACTACAATATTATTTAGTATTAGTAAAAAATTAATATTGTAAAATTATAATATTATTAATGGAGATATATACTTCTCGAAATATGTTTGTTCAGTGTCAATTTTTGGAAAATAATTTTCATGCAGTTTTGCTTGATGTAAAGGCCAGTAAAAATACCAAATCGGACTCCTTTTCTTTTCTTGCACTTTTTCTTGAATAGAGCAAAGTACTTTTATTAAAATGGTGCGGGTGCTATTTTCGTTGAGCTGAAATTGTAAAAATTATCAGTAATGCGATAAAGTATGTGCCGTTGTAGTACCACTAGTTTGCATTCGTTATGAGCCTCTACTTGCAAAGAAATGCTGAAAGACTCGAATACTGAAGTCATTTCATTTCCAAGAGTAAATTTAGGAAAATGAGCAAGAGTATGTAAATTATATGGACTGAATAGCTTCAGTTAAATTTTCAATTCAATTCAAATTTTCAATTGATTTGAATGTTTTTACAACTTCACATACTCTCCTGCTTTTTGTCACACAATATTTCCACGATATTATAATGCTAAATGAATCCGCAAAAGTATTTACAACCAGCAAACATTTTTATTCCGACATTGGGAGTTGGACACAGATTCTGAATGCAGAATTACTTTGTAAAATTGTTTTTTCACAACGTACTTTCAAGTGATTTCTTTGTCGGTAAATATTCACAAAAATAAGTAGTTGAAGACTGAAAAGGTAATGGGTTGTATGCAACGATTAAAATAGTTATCAATCGAATTAAATAATGTATTACTTGTTCATTGTGACGCTAATTCCATTTTATCAGAGAAAAAGTATTGAAACCCTTTTGTCAAGGTTTTTAATTTCTCAGAAACTAATAATGTATTTACCTACGAGGGTGACTCAGTGCATTAACTGAAGACCGGCCCACGACCGGAAGGTCTTAGGGTTCGACTCCCTACGGAGGAAGGTTTTTCTACATTAACTAACTAGTTAGGTCGAATTAAGCCGCTGTCTGGAAGATAATTCAGGGGACGGATGCTCTGGTCGAAATTAGTTCGTGGATTCTCCGATCAATACTAAGCGAAAACTAGATAGGGTGTGTTATTTCCTTCCTACACACACACACATACACACACACACACTATACTACCTCACATGTCAGGGCACCAGTCAAGAGCTGGTCCCGGCCGATGCGGTGCCACGCCGTTAGGAGATACGTGGTTGTGGAAATCCCTGAAGCTGCCATATAGGTCGACGCACAATCTCGCCATCCAACGGGGACAGACCTGCACTCCCATGATAAAAACAGGCACTACGGAACTAATGACTACATGGACGGGACAATATGTATGGGACTAATAACCATAGCGGTTGACGCGCACGGAAATAGGAAATAATCAGAAAATCAATAACACATTTAAGTTTCTCTTTGAAACGAAACATTTGTGTCTAATACGAGTTGAGTTGCAACTGTTCTGGCATGGTACATTTGTACCTTTTAGTACTTAATAGTTTTAATGATGTTCGTAAGGTACCGAGACATTTCCATAAAGTTTTTCATGTACATGTACACTTCTTAACATAATGCATAATGGATTTTCAAGAGGAAGCAAGCAATGAACGCATATATGTAAGATGCAAATAAATTCGGCTCCCGACATGATCATTTCAGAACGACGTTCATTACCTTCATCTTCATGACGTTACCATTCGTTGTAGTGGGAAACATCTTGAAACTTATCTGCAAGTCAGGAACGGTATAATCATATCCATACGAATGACGTAATTTCAGACAAAATTGCCGGCAGCGTTGCAAGTCTTCACACAATGTACCTCCTATTACGTTCCGCAACGACGCGTGTTGAGAAGTCCCAAAGACTACCGCCGCCGTCTCCTTCGCCTCCTCCGCGCTCTCCTCCTTCGTAGTCGCTACAACCTTCTCCACTTTCGTTAACTTCCATTCCAGCCCTCTCACTCTCACTCTCACGATGTGCTCTATCATTTTACATCTCATTATCGTGTCTTATGACTCCTTGCCCACCATCTCTGTCATCCTTACCGCCCTCATCGTTCACTCTCCATTTTTAACCTCTCACTGCCTTCGTGTCGTAGTTGGAGTTTAACCTCGTCAACTTCATCCTCTTTATCTTCTTTACTGACTCCAATGGTCAAGCATTTTCATACCCCTATTGTGCTTGCGTGTATTGCTTTAACAAGCGATTTGTCTAGTGGCGTCTTGCTCTTATCGCTCGGCCGTTATTTCGCCCTGTCGTCCTGCCGCGTCACCTTGTCGCCTCTCACCACCTTGATACCTCATTTGGAATAGCAGCTTCACTCCCCCTCGCCCTCACATTACATCACACAACTCCTCTCCGGTACCTTCCGTCTCTGGCGTCCTGCCGCCCTAATTTCCTCAAACTCCACTTATCTCCTAGCCAGTTTTATATTGGCCAAGACATCTCTGTAACTACTCCTGCCCGTCGCCTGCTATGCTGCTTCAGAATACTCTCGTCGAAGCTTTCTTCGCTATCGTTGAGGGGCCCCCAAAAAGGAACAAGCCGTGCTCTCAAGACTGACATGTGGAGGTTGTAAATCCGTGGCAACCTCATTTTTCTGTTTTGCGAACTATGAAGCAGGTAATCAGCGACAACAGATTTACAGTCTGATCAATGCAGGATCATCCAGTTTCCAGCGAGTGATGGCTAGGGGCAGATTGCTACCTTAAGGAGTCCTAAGGAAGACCAAACTATTGTCTTGAAATATTAAACATACAAAATTGATATTAAAATAAATTATAACCTTAGAAAAATTTCTTACAGTGCTTAAAGTTTCTTAAATTTTAACCTTGCTTAAAATTCGAATACTGAATTTTTTACCCATCTCGACAACTAAATATCATTTAAAAAATATTGGAATTCTGGAATTAACCTACCCCTGTGTGCCTTACTTTCTTCATCTTAGATAAATTTATTCTGGAAATAGTTATTAAGACTGTTTCACCGGGTTCCGGGACCATTCACCGGGTCAGAATTTAATAATAATAATAATAATAATAATAATAATAATAATAATAATAATAATAATAATAATAATATACAATATAACAGAAATAATAAGTAGTAAGATATTCATAGCGATACTTATAATTAAAGACCGCATTTCCGTTTAACTGAATCTTTTATCTGCTAACTTGAAATTGGATGAAACCTTGACAGAAATTTGAATCATGAAACGGACGTTATTTTCGTACTTGTTTTATTTTGTAGGAAATTGCACGTATTGGGAGTTACTACACGATATAAACCTTTTTAAGTAATGGTGTCTGAATTTTTATTTTATTTTATTGAGATTTTACAGGATTAATTTGCAAGATTCTTAGTTTTATTGCATAAAAATAATTTTTATATTATCTTGTTGTAATTTCTCTTTCGCAAATGTTTCGTGTAAGAAAAAAAGTATGACATAACCCAACATGGCATTCGGGTGGTCTTGAAACCCCAGTGCCATTTAATATGAATCAATTTTGCATTTTGTTACCCTATGAACTGCGCGATGACACAATTCAGGATGCCTATTGTCTAATTAAAATTATTGAGTTCTTGCAGCAGGATTGTGTGGTGTTATCACGAACTAGGTCCGCAGCCAATTCTATGTCCGGATCTATCTTCCCATCCAGATTATGCTGAATATCCGCTTCGACAGTCTTCACTGAATTCATCAATACGAGACTGCATGCGTGAGTCACATTTGATCTTATGTCCGGGCGCGAAGCTTATTGGCAGGCGCACTGCGCATCTGATTCAGCGAATTTCTCGGTACAGACGATGCCCTACGAAGTACGAGAGAGTGAACGCAGTTTTTACCACTTTTAGCTGCGTGCACGCCATTGTGCACATATACGTCAGACTGAGCCTCGGCACACAGAGAAGAGTAAATGTAGAACGAAGTGTTTCCTGCCTGAAATATAGATACATTAGTCGATAGAAGGGGCGAGTATAATAATTTCTTGGAACATGATTTGAAAATGTGTGTGCGTGTGTGTAAATTATAATGAAAACAATTACATTTCTTCTGTAACTTAATCATTTTTTACTTCTGAAGGTATATTTATATTTTTCAAGTTTTGTATTTACTTTTTGTAATTATATAAAATAAGTTGATTAGTGGATTAACTGGAGTCTTTAACCTACATAACATCGATTTGCAATTTTTATTACATATTTTTGCACGTTTTGGTATTTTGACAGCAGGTTTTAAAGAGTTCTACTGCACGAAAATCCAGTCTTTCCTTATAATATTTCCGTAATAAAAATAAAAACGTTATGTCATCAAAATCTCTCGTCGAAAGATGTTCCTTCGATTCCGTTGTTCCCGCCCCACGGCGTGCGCCGTCCCGCGCGGCCTCCCGGTCGCCTGCCGTGGCGCGGGATGACGTCAGCCCCGCGTGCGCGTGCGAGGCCGTTCCCCGGCCCATCATCACGCGCTCCGGCGACGCTGGCGCTGGCGCTGGCGCTGGAGGTGGAGGCGCGGGAAGCCGCGTGTGGAAAGCGAAAGGGGCCTCCCCCCCCTCCACGCCCCCACCCACAGCACTGAGGCCGACGCGTCTAACAGCGCGCGAGGTTGTCACGGTTCCAGCGACATTGGAAATTCGTAGAAATATAGTTATTAAACTAGAATTTATTTAACCATACATTTGACGCAAATAAGCTGTTTACGGTGTCACCGAATCGGGAGCTTGAACGTCCCCGTAGTGATGTCAGTGTAGCGACATATAAGCTCCCAATTGGATGAAACCGCAACAGCTGATTTTAGTCAAATGCAAGATTAAATAAATCGTACCAAAAAAAAGGGCAGGCATCTCAAGGTCGCGGACAAGGTCAATAGCTTACTAGAGTTCGCGGGTCGTACGTCCGAAGCAATTGCCGCGCGATTTAAAAGTAGGGATTACACACGGCCCCAAAGGGGTGATACATTATTACATACCTGATCCACGACAGTCTTTTACAGAAGTTTGTTGACAGTTATTGCCCCAAGTTTAGCTATGACAATTTTTAAATCCTGAAGCGAACAAATTGTCACTAAAATGTTATAATATATCAGTCAAATTTCAAATTATCAATTGCATGTAAATTTAAACATCTTGAATCGAAAGTAACTTGATTTTGTTATCGTGTTTACTTAAGAGTACAATAAGTACATAGATTTCTACGTTCAGGTTAGGAAGATAAATTGATACATTTTAAAGGAGCTCTCCGCCTATTAATGAGAGTTGTTAACTTGTCGATCCAATTATTACTGTATAGAACAAATAATTGAATGATTCATCGCATAGAAAACAAGGAAAGAATTCGCCATTCTAATATATTCCTGCTCCTTGGCAAAAACATCTATTAGTCAAAATTTAAAAAGAAAATAAACACGAAACAGCAATAAATAGTAAAGAATATAAACATAATTCAAATCTTGGTCATTTGATAGAACAAATCTGTCACACACATTTTCGTAAGAAGCCTCTATATCCCGCCTCATGACGTTTCAGCTGCATCGTGTACAACCCTTACATTTGCTAAGGAAAACCGGCAAGTCTATATAGGGTTATCCGTGGTGTGAATGCCTGCCTTGTCACCTTCCGACGCTGAAATGGGCGTTCGATTCACTTCGATCTTAGTTGAATTTGCAGTGTACCAAGGGGGTTTGCGGTCGAACTACACTGAACCTCAACCCGTCTGTTTTCATTTTCTCTAAGTCACGATAATGCCTTTTCTGTACACTTTGCTAGCTTCATATCGACTTCACGTATTCCCTCTCGCTCCGTCTCTCTTTGACTCAGTAAGAATGTTCGGTCTTTTCAATGTGAAATAAATTATTTAATTCACAAATAAACTTACGTTCATATTCTTTTTGAGTGTTTGACGTATGGTTTGCGTTTATTGTTGCAAATTTCGCTAGTGAGAGCACATCTTCATACGATTTTCTACACAATGATATGTTGCTCTTGTAGGAATCGTTGCCTTCTCCCAACATGTGAGGCATTCGCCAACCACTAAATAGGCTCTTAAAAGTCGTTGGCACCCTCTCTTAATTTATAAAATAGCATGGAGAGTACTAGCTAGTTATATGGAAGTTTGCTTTCAGTAATTAAATAAATGTGTTGATCACCACTTCTAAATTAGAAGTTATAATTACATGCATAATGGACACGAATGAACGAGTCACCACATGCACCGGCACTACCTACATCTGCAGTGATGAGGAACGGTTAACAAGCTTCTGATTGTCAAAATGAGGTCTTAAATTGTTCCTTGGAATAAAAGGATGAATGGAGTGGGCGAACTGAAGTTAATACATCAAAAGATAAGGGCCACGATACTGTACATGTATATGCACGAGGCGTACCAGGGAATGACGGCGCAAAGGGCGCTGGAAAATTCTAGACGAATATATGTTTACCCGATGTTTTCTAACAAACAAGAGAGATTTCTCTTCATTACTTTATTTCGTGTGTATTTTCTTTTAAACTTCGGTAATGCATAATCATTATGTCAAGGGGCAGGATTATGTTTGAATAGCAAATTCTTTGCTAGTTTTCGTTTTGTGTTGTCTTATGAAATGATTCTGTTATTTGATGTGTGCAGTAAATGTTATATAAAATAATAAGTGTCTACAAATTAACAAATTTGGCTTACCGCTTCTTTAACATACAATAATCGTTTCCTCGTAAACCTCCTAATTTAAACGTAGGATTTTAATGCAATTTCTGCTCTCCAAGCAAACACCAAAACAAAATCAAGATACTTTACAAATTAGCAGGGTTAGATAAAGCATTTGATATTACATGAGTGTAATATAATAACAACACTACATCCCAAAATGAAGTACAATTGATACATAAATTTTTAGATGCTTTTTGGTAATGATTTATAACTTAGTTATTATTTATTAGTTGTATAACACTAAATGTGGAAATGCTATTTAATACATTTATTGTTTGGTATATTAACTACTAAAAAACTAATCTGAATATAGATCGTTTCTATTTCTCTATGTAGTTGGCTTTCGAGTCCACTACGAAGCATGTCTCCCTCTGCGAGTCCCAGCTAGCATTGCAGGCGCCCAGTGAACGCGTAACCTGGGGCGACGCGGGCGGCCTCGGCTCGACCTCGCAGGCCGCGATTAACAGCGGCACCCGCCCCCTCACGCCCCCAGCCGCGCGCAAAAACGTCGCCTTGCTGCCCTGCCGCCCGCGCACGCGTGCTTGCGTAACGCCTCCGACGGATCCGCCACGACGGGCACCTACCCCACCTCGTCTCTGGCGTCGCCCCCTTTGCGTCCCCCCGCCGCCTCCGGCGCCTCCCGCCTCCGCCGCCTCCGCCGCCTCCGCCGCCTCCGCCGCCTCCGCCGCCTCCCGCCGCCTCCGCCGCTTCCGCCGCCTCCGCCTCCGCCGCCTCCGCCCCTCCGCTCCGCCCGCCTCCGCCGCTCCGCCGCCGTCCGCCGCCTGCCGCCGCTTCCGCCGCCTCCGCCTCCGCCGCCTCCGCCTCCGCCGCCTCCGCCTCACGGCCGCCTTCCGCCGCCTCCCGGCCGCCTCCGCCTCCGCCGCTCCGCCGCCGCCTCCGCCGCCTCCGCCGCCTCCCGCCTCCGCCGCCTCCGCCGGCCTCCGCCTTTCCGCCGCCTCCGCCGCCTCGCCCCGCCGCGCTTCCGCGCCTCCGCCTCCGCCGCCTCCGGCCGCCGCCTCGCCGCCTCCGCCGCCTCCGCCGCCTCCGCCGCCTCCGCCGCCTCCCGCCGCCTCCGCCGCCTCCGCCGCCTCCGCCGCGTCCGCCGCCTCCGCCTCCGCCGCCTCCGCCTCCGGCCGCCTCGCGCCTCCGCCGCCTCCGCCGCCTCCGCCGCCTCCGCCGACTTCCGGCCGCCTCCGCCTCCGCCGCCTCCGCCTTCCGCCGCCTCCGCCTCCGCCGCCTTCCGCCGCCTCCGCCGCCTCCGCCGCCTCCGCCTTCCGCCGCCTCCGCCGCCGCCTCCGCCGCCTCCGCCGCCTCCGCCTCCGCCGCCTCCGCCGCCTCCGCCTCCGCCGCCTCCGCCGCCTCCGCCTCCGCCGCCTCCGCCGCCGCCTCCGCCGCCTCCGCCGCCTTCCGCCGCCTCCCGCCTACCGCCGCCGCCTCCGCCGCCTCCGCCGCCGCCTCCCGCCGCCTCCGCCGCCTCCGCCGCCTCCGCCGCCATCCGCCGCCGCCTCGCCGCCTCCGCCGCCGGGCAACAACCCGTCCAGTGACCCCTCCGCCGCCTCCGCCGCCTCCGCCCGTC
>BOPP01000039.1:7681724-7703860 GCA_017312745.1 Gryllus bimaculatus | reverse complement strand
TTTCTCTCTCTCTTTCTCTCTCTCTCTTTCTCTCTCTCTTTCTCTCTCTTTCTCTCTCTTTTTCTCTCTCTTTTTCTCTCTCTTTTTCTCTCTCTCGTTCTCTCTCTCTTTCTCTCTGTCTGTCTCTCTCTCTTTCTCTCTGTCTGTCTCTCTCTGTCCAAAAGTGGTTCCGCTCTCGGGGCAATCTCTTCAGCCAATAATTGTAGGTGCAATATTTTTCCACAATATTGTAGATGCAAGTGTTCTGGTTACCAACATTGCCATACTAGCTAAATGTGTCACCTGAAGTATCATATTTATGAAGAGGTTATCTAATGGCAGAAGAATTTTGCTACCTTCTTTTCTTGGAGCGGTTTTGTTCATGGCTCTTAGCCGGGGAGCAAAAAATACGTGATCTCAAGCGCGTCCTAGCACGAATGTCACTGTAGTAATGAGTTTATGTAAGCTGAATCTACTGTCTCACAACAATTAGAGCACAAACACAAATTCCCGTGTATATAAAAGTTGACAAAGATGGAAGGTATTTAAAAACCATTTGAGACCTGACTCATGGTTTTCATAATTTTGTCTCTGCGTTTCTTCAACTAATATTTTTGATGTGATCTATTGTAGTTAGGTTAACATTTTATTTTTATTAATTCTTCTTTGGGCAAGCATTTCTTTGCTGAGGCGAAATATTTTCACACTCATCAAATGATCCAAATTGTGAAAAAGAAAGCAAAGCAATTTTCTTCTCAAATACACTAAAGATCATATTGGCATAATTTGTTTCCAGATAAATAGAAGACAATCAATTTTGTAGTTGAAAGGAGCAATTTCGTATTTAATTAAAGACAATACATTTACATTTTCAATTTTTTTAAAAACAGAACACTCATGACACTTTTTCTTTTTTGCTCGCGTATAGTCGAACTTGGACCACGCGTGCATGCATCCTGCATTTGCCGGGGCTCAGTAACATTATCTTGGTGGCAGGTACATGTAATTTATCATGGGATCAGCTAGATCCGATTTTTATTCCCGAGGGTTGTTAGCCCTGCAGGATATGGAAGATGAAATGATGATAATGATAGTGAGGATTGAAAGGAAGACACATACATACAGACATACACAAATACACTCACGCCCTAGGCAGGACTTGAACTCGCGATTTCATGGTTCGAGACCGCTACGGCATTACTGCCTTAGCGATCTCGGCCATCAGATCGGCCCAAACTTATTGATTGATTTTAATATTGTGTTTTGAAAATATCCACTGATTGTATTTCATTAAGCACTGGTGTTATTATCCTCAACTACAAAATTATCACTGGAATAATTCACGAATTTTCATTACATGTAGGTCTTAACAATGAATTATCATTACACGGAATGGAATTGGCTATTCCCTGCAAGTATTGTACGCCCCGAAAATTACGCGAGAATTAAAAAAAACGTGTCTCAGGAATTAGGAGCACATAAATTATACAAGAGCAAACATTACAGTAATAACAATGCAAGTAGGACAATTCGGTAATGACACTGTTTGTTCAATCTGTAATATTGTGGAGCGTTCGAATGGAGATTGAATATAATACGTATACTGTCATAATTTATTATGACGTCAATATCTGAACCGTTCAGATTTTTTGAAAGCGTAGACACAAAGTTCGTGTGCTTTTATGGTAGTTAGTTTTGGACATACTCTTATTTTTCTATTAATATTCGTATTTTGGGGGTCGTGCATTTTATCAATACTAATGAGCAACGTCCACATTATGAGGTAAAATGTCCAAACGGCCACTGATTTAACGAGTGAACGACACTCTTATTGTGTAAATCATACAATTAATTCATTCAATTTTAAATGAAAACTCGGAGTGTACATAAACGGATTAATTTACACGTTATTAATTTTCCTTCCTTGTTGAAGTAATGCTCTTCTTTGTTTTTCGAGACTTTTTATTTACCTGAGAACAAGACCTCTTACATCGGTGTCAGAAATGTAGATTTGGAACAAAGGTAGAAGCGGAAAACTTGTTGGGTGTTCTGAGAACAAGAGACTAATATTGCATGCCTCTTTCAAAGAAAAATACTAGAGACTCGGGTTTATTTCTTAGCAATTTTCTTCCGCAGATTTCTCTAAGTGAGAGATATTCGTAGCACTCGTGGAGCATCAATTTCTTTGTAAAAAATAAACAATACATTTTGTAAATAGATTTCTGTAAATTGCAAGACGTGTCACGCGAGACATGCCGAAATATCTCATCTTGGAGAGACGATGTCACTTAACGTAAGTTAGATATTCTTCACACACATTACAATTGAGGCAATAGCTAGAAGAATACTAGCCAATACTCCAAAACTTTGTTTTGAGAAAAACGCTTTGCAAATTTTCAATCATAACATTCTACACACTGGTCTATTTAATTTGCAAATTACGTATTTTTTAATATAATATAATTATTTTTAAACTTAATTTCATTTAGAACATAATTAGATTCTTCATAATTTCAAACATATGGGGTAAAGAAAAAATGCTTTGTAGGCCTTTCTTCTTTATATTTATTATTGAAATGCTCTATTATAAACTGTTACTTATTCTTTTACCTCACACTTCATCTTCTGAGCTATCAGATCAACGGCCTCACTTTTGTCGACATTTCCAGTGCTTCTCGAGAAGCACATGCTTCAAAAAAGTTTTGGTAACATGTTTTGCCCTCTTCTTTGAAGAACTTATATGTCTTGAATATCAGTAACTTTTGTCGGATTAAGTAGTACTCACAGTGCAGTATTCTCGGGAACTCTCTTCTTGTACCGGAGTATTGCTCTACCTACCAAACGAATAGAGATAAAATCATGAAAATTTGACGTCCCATAGTCCTATGGGCCCCTCTTCTAGTTACCGCCTCAATTAATGTATGTTCTCTTAAAATAGTCAAACTCGCGCGCAAGACTATGTTTGACACACAAATATTGCAGAAAAGTACATATAACATGGCAGATAAAAAAAGCAGTGTGTGTGAATATCCCTATTCTAATTATTATATCTTATATATTATTTTTGAACAATTAGTTCTATATTCTTCCTGTTCTGCCTTCATTCAAGATGCTCCATTCCTTTACCCTTTAATATTTTTAATTGTTGCTCTCTCTCAATTGGGCAAGACGCTTTCTCCCTTAAGAGAAAATATTCTAGAACAGGAATTCCCAACCCATTTCTTGCATTGAACCGTTTTAAAAGAAGAACTTTCTTAATCGAACCTCTTATATAATTACTCTAATATGCAGCATATGACGTAATCATTACTCAAATAATTGCTTATAAATTTCACAAAGATGATAATTGGAGAATATGGACATTTTTTTTTGAAAATACTGCGCATAATGCGTGGGTGTTTGTTTGAGGAGAGAACTAGGATGACGAAGAAAAGATCGCTATCGGTTGGTGTCCCGTTTGTTAGAGTACTGCCTCCAGCCTTCCCCAGAAATTGATGGCAGAAACTACGGTAAATTACCGATTACAGCAGCTAACGGCTAGAATTTTTCTGTAGACAGTGCGATTGATTTTGACTCAGTTATCTAGCCAGTGTCGAAAATCTGCCTGCTGCCGTCGGGACTCGAACCTCTTATCTTCCCGGTCAAAGACGCTTTAGGGCCTCCATCTGTCTCATCTGATAATTCAACTATTTTTTTTTGTTATTCAACAGTTAAATACTATGTTCGGCGTACTACAAACGAATGTTGTCATAATGCAATGTGTTTAATGCTGCTTCATATGAAAACGAAGCTGATTTCCATTACTTTCTTGCTCTTGCGAAGGTACTTCGTAAGAAGAGTAAGTTATGTAATCGTGAGCCGGGAAACAACGAATTTTCGACACAAAACTTCTTATTACAGGTCCCTGTTAACGAAAAAGTGTATAGATCCTGTTCTTATATAGTACAGTAAATAACTTCCTTTAACCTGTCATGCTGCCAGAATCCATGATTCGTTGGTTCTTGATACCGAAAAATCAATTGACGGAAAAACGCCTGACTGTGTCCGTCTGTATTCACCAACAGCGCCTAAAACGTTCAGACGATTTTCTCCAAACATTGATATTGCCGGCACTCGAGGCTTTGGGAGTTTCACACGGATATTTTGATTTTTGAGGTTACTCTACATAAAGCTTACAAACATATTGAATTTTTTTTTCAAACTGACTCCAAATCTTTTATTTATACTTTGTCCTCGGATATCGTAATAGACGCTTAAGAGAACGGTGTAGGTTTCATGTTCATTGAAATTCAAGAGTTATTGAAAATTGCAAAAGTGCAAATTGTTGGGGCGTCTTCTTACAATTATAAAACTGAAGATAGATATTTTTTCCTTTTTGAGATCTTTTCCTTAAAGACATATTTAAATAAGTTTACGATAAAGTTTTCAAAATATGAGTAGTTTTCGTGTAATTTTGCTCGAAATATAGGTTATTAAAAATTTAACAATTGCTTTCTCAAAAACCTCTCCAATTTTTTCTTTAAATTTTCTTCTGATATGTAATAAGGGACGGCCGAAATACGGTACTAAATCGATTTTTGACAAATTCTCTCTTTTTTCGAAAGTTGCAAAAAGTTAACAATTCATAACTACAAAATTGAATATCACAAATTTAGTTTTGGGGATCAATAATTTTCTCTTTTGTCTGCCCTTCATTAAGAATCCTTCCATCACCGCATACAATGTATGCATAAGTAGAAATAAACCATGTAGTCATGTCATAGAAGACGGACATTGGAGTTACGAGCTGTTACGTAAACACACAAATGTTCAAAGATTCGTTCCTGAATGCTTGAGTTTATTAATTTAAAATAGATGTATAAAGATATTAATTAAATATTAAAATTAAGTGTTACAGTTTGAAAAAGTTACTTCAAATTAGCACACTCGTACAACAGCATTTTTATGTCAAATACCGCTTTAAAACCACAAACACGCTATTGCAAAGAAAAATAGCTTAATAATGTTGGAACAAAAATGCGGTTTCTTTTTGGTCGAAAAAGATTCATATGAGGTAAATGTCTTGTCATGGGACACTGATGCTACTGTGAAACGCGACACAGCGCTAACGGACTTGAATTACGTTACGGGAGTCGCATATCTGCAGCTTGTTTTGGCGCAGCTGGCGTGTAAATGCCCGTGCAGAGGCCATGAAACTGACTATCTTTTCGATCTGCATTTGCCATCAGAGGTTAAAAGAAAGGGTAAACTGTTTTTACAGTCGGTTGTTCTTTCAACTATTATTTTGTTTTCTACATTTTTCTGTGAATCGACTGTATACTGAAAGTAAAGGAAATAATATTACCAAATAGTGCATCATTTATATTGGTCTTAACATTAAATGGAATTGAGCCACCAGTGAGAGAGGTAGCTAACCTAACAAACAAAAACAATCGACATTTTCACATATCCTATATCCCCTTTTCATCTTTTATTTATTCCATAAATTTCATAATTGTATCATAATCCATTCAGCCATTATATCGTTCTTTTAAAATAGGTGACGCGGATATTTTGTACAATTTCCGTCAGAGAGGGAGCTAAGCCACATTCATGAATGTCGATGCACACTAGCACCATCCTGTATTCTATGCACTAAAAGAATTGTATTACTGACATTCAAAGTCAAGTTTCTGGAATATAAATGGATGAATATTACACATTGAAGATTGATGTTCAATACAGATTTGACGTGTCAATTTCACTGGCTTTCAGTATCCCTTGTTTTGCATAAGTACTGATTGGTAACACAATGAAAAATGAAGGCTACTCTTTAGGAAACAATGATCCCCATGATTGTATGAGATGGCTCAGGGCTACAACTGTTCCCACTGCACTGTTTCTTACGGGAAGGTTCTATGTTTCGAGACCCAACGGGTTTTCGACACTAGCTAGACAGCTTGGTCATTTTCAACCACTGACTGGAGGAGAATTCTAGCAGCAGGCTACACTATTCGGTAGTTTTCTGTTGTTTATGCGAATAGTACCTCTGAATGCCGGATCATTGGAATGTTGGGTCATGGGCCACGGATAGCGCACGTTTGCTTCCCCAACCTTGTCTCATCCTCTCCCTCTCTCTCTCTCTCTCTCACGCTCTCTCTCTCTCTCTCTCTCTCTCTCTCTCACACACACACACACTTAAATCACTATTAATGTGTCAGCAGCTTGGAGCTCGGCCCGGCCCGGACGTTGCTTCGATGGCGGAGATACATGTAAGAGGAAATCCGACGTGTATATCGGCGCCAGATTTCACGTTCCAGTGGTGGAACACTACCCGGAATATAACATACATTACACTTACGGGACTAATGGCTATGGTAGTTGACGCTCCCGAAAACAATATAAACAATCGATCGGTGTATGTAAGAGGGCTTGGAGAAAACTGTCAAGATCGCATTAATGATGCAACGAAAAGATCAAGACAAGAAAGTAGTAGAAAGAGGAACAGTGAAGAATGTTAGTGACACGACAGGGAAAACAAAACCCAAGAACAAACAACGCCCTGGGCATGCTCATTACGTCTTGATACGTCTAATCTCAATAGCAAACACTACACAAAGGGCGATGAAAAACATGCAATATTTTTTTAATTTTTCAAAGTCAAGGAAAACATACAAAACAGATATATTAGTATTGGCACTACAAGAGAATAATACATTCAAACGTGAATAATGTATGAGTAATGACAAAAAAATCACTCGATAGATTGTTGAAAAAATCGTACTTTTCGTGATGTGTATCATCTGTAAAATACTTCTAGAATTGCTAAATAATGTTTTCCCAAATTAATAACTTTGTTATCTTGAATATAACAAGGAAAAACATCCCCTTTATCATGCAAATAACTGACAAAACAACCCAAACGCAATACATCTTAGTTCACACCCCAACGCATCTCAGTTCCATACCCTTGTGGGTTAACTCCCTCTCTCACTGGACGCCTCAATTGGTGAAGTGATATCAAAAAACTATGTATTCCAACCATACTATTTTTTAAGACACTTGGCGGCCCTGTGTAGTCTGTCAACCATATAGATAACAAATTATTCATGGAAAGCATTAATATCAGAACTTACTGAAAAACAAGGTTATTTTTTATTGTTATTTGTTACTTGTTATTGTCTTCGATACGGTGCTAGATATGCATTGCTTAACATATCTTGACCGAGAGGATTGTGCTTACGTGGGAAACGTGAAAAGAGTTGAATGACGCCGTTCTTATATTGGGGGAATTGTGAAAAGCAGTTATGGGAGAGAAATATGAAAAGACAGGCGGAAATCACTCAAACCGACTCAAGTTAATATCTAGTTAATTATTAAATAAGTAAATATGAATGAAAATTATGCAAAAAAATAAAATCTTCTATATACTGTGGGCGTTAACAGGTTCTAACAATGTCGAGAGAATAACCCTTATGAATAAATAATGATGAAAAATAACGATTTGAGATGCGTTTAATGTTATATATATCTGGTTTTGAAATGTAGGCATCGCATGCTTAATAATTTACGGATTAAGGAGAAAGTATTACTAAAAGGCTTCATACTATTAATACTGTTAATAATACGATTTATTATTATTATTATTATTATTATTATTATTATAAAATGCTATGATATTTTGTATGCACCAAGGGCGTCATTAAGGTTGTAATGATCGAGCGACGACAAAACGCTGGAGGACCTTTGGCCGGAGGGCGTTTAGTCGCCCGAGGTCATTAGAGCCAGTTAACGCCCGTGGTACATACATACTCGTAATTTTATTTTTTGCTTAATTATATTGTTTCAGATTTACTTACTTACTATTTAACTAGATGTTAACTTGACTCGGTTTGCCTTTAGATATTTCCCTCCCATAATCCCCTTTCATAATTCCCTCCGTAAGGAAACGTGTAACATTATTCAACTGCATTCATATTTCCCTCGTAACTACTCTCCTCTCGATCCTGGTAAGTTATGTTGCGTATTTCGCACTCCGCATCAACGGCAATAACAAACTACAACGTATCAGTAAAAAATAAAATAATGTTCCTATCTCAAATTTGTATTTTCCAAGTTGTGTCAATAATCATTGGATACAATCCTGAATTGAAAACAAAAAGATTTATAGATTGGAGGAACATAGAATAAAATAGATTGTCGCAACTCGTGGTACTGCTAGAGGAATCACCGAAACAAAGAATTAGAGTTCGTTTGGTTTTTAACTATTCTTAATGTAAAATTGAAATAATGAAAATGTCTCTTATTTTTCAAGGTTTAACCTATTGGTGGTGTAATGGGTCATGTGCAAAGATGCATGTCGTAGTACAATCTTAGTACTTTTATGCACAGGTTGGCAGTCATGGTAGTTAGCAAAGTTGGGTAGAAAAAAAACTTTGCCGATCACCTAATGGAATTTGAAGGAAATGGAAAGTTTATAATATGTTAGGGATAAAAATGTTTAAATGTTAGAAACTTTCTATAAATGTGATTTTTCCCATGACTTTCATTACTATAAATGACAGATAATTGTTCTCTTAGCATTTAATATTCCATCATATCATTTCAGTTTTATCATCATTTACTTATAGTCTGTAGTTTTTCGCATTGGTGCATATTACCTAAGTTTCTGGGGACTTACATTTTATTCTGTTTAGGTACGACGTACACACACACACACACACACACACACACATATATATATATATATATATATATATATATATATATATATATATATATATATGTGTGTGTGTGTGCGTGCGTGTGTGTGTGTGCGCGTGCGTGTGTGTGCGTGTGCGTGTGTGTGTGCGCCTGTGCGTGTGTGTGTGTGTGTGTGGGCGCGCGCGCGCGCATGTGTTCGGGGAGGAATCGTCAAAAAATCGAAAATAAGTTCCTAAGGCAACTTTAAGCATATTTTAAATCTGCTTGGATATTCTGAAAGGCTGAGCCGCAATAAACACTCAAAAGTTGGTTTGAAACGATTTTTGGTATAAATTTGCATTGCAGAAGCATATAAACACTCCAGAAACGTGTAAAATGTTTATTATTTACACAATGAAATGAATATATTTATTTAGAAATAAAAAATATCCCAGAAATAAAAAAACACCAAATTTATACAATTCGACAGCTTTTTATAAATATCTGTGTCACTTTTTCTTTTTAAACAAATATATTTCTTCCTTTGTCGCCTGGCTTCAAATCGAACATCTTCATGGAAATCTTAATTCTTGGAACCATTGTTCCCGATATGACGAGAATGTTTTAGGATGCATAGCGGCTGGTCGCGGTGATGCTCACGGCTCGAGAAGCGGTGCCGTGGCAGGCTCGGGGGCGGGTCTTTTGAGGGTCTCCTGAGAGGAGTGAAAAGGGGCGTCAAGCCACGCCCACCAGTCGGAAGAGTGTCTCTGGGTGGCGCCGGGACGTTACGCTGAACAAAAATGCGGCATTATAAAGTTTCTGGCGGCCTAATTGTGGTGTTTATTGTTAGTTACCCCTTGTTGCAGATTTGCTGTGCCTTCGTTCATGTCAAATTTTAGGAAGTAATGGTCTTACCTGAAACTACTGTGGGATCCAACTGTAGCTCGATTCGATTCGTTCAACGGGTTGTTTTATCTGCATTGCGTCAGTGCAGGTTACAAAGTGTCACGAGGATTTTGAACCCTTGAGAACCGTAATAAAGCACAATATTATTTTGCGAGAAGAAAAATTATTTCTATTAAATATAACACAATTAATTAATAACATAAATCACTTGAATTTGTATAATTAATAATTAACATTAAAATCTCGTCATGTCATGTCATGA
Source organism: Gryllus bimaculatus (assembly GCA_017312745.1). Taxonomy (NCBI): domain Eukaryota; kingdom Metazoa; phylum Arthropoda; class Insecta; order Orthoptera; family Gryllidae; genus Gryllus; species Gryllus bimaculatus. The sequence continues at coordinate 7,694,052 of BOPP01000039.1, read as the reverse complement.
ACATGTCATCCGATTTTTTAAATACTTTAAAAAAATTAAATTAATATAATAATAAAAAATATTAAAATTAACCACAATAATGAAGAAAATATACTGGACAAGTACACCTCGGTTATTGATAAAATCAGTCGCTGGTAATTATTTCAATGCTATAAGTATTGATGAACATAAATGTATATACAATATTGAACAGTTTAAAATCAGATTCCTTAAACCCTTCTGCGATTAAAAGAAGTCATATAGACCATTCACAGAAATTTGGGATAAAATGCATTCCCCTATGTTATACACGTCAATTTTGAGGAAAATGGTTTCTCGTCGGAAATACAGTGCGCCAGGAAAGTCTCTCCACAATTGCATCAGTGACTGATGAGTATTAGCAACAGAAATTACGTTGGCAGAACCATCTGCAGCTTGTAACAAATGTAAACGTGAATTGCGTTCTCAACACGATCGTAACAAATGGAAGTGTTGTTCCCTTCACATATTTCCCAGTGATGAGGATGCTACGAACATAAATGCAGTTTTTAATAAGAGTCCTCGATTCGATTTGGTGCGAGAGACTTTCCTGGCTCACGTTTCTATCGTTTAACTGTGTGTCTCCCAAGACGAATTTTCAACAATTATCCCAAAACCCGAAATATCTGTAAGCAAATACTTAATTGTCAGGTAAAAACAAGCCGTGGTTAAAATAACTAACTTTTTTGCGAATAATTGACAACACAAATACTTCGCTTGTAAAGTGTTCTGTAAGAGAAGTCTTGAGAAATTAAAAAATATCATATGCCAACGTTCATACAATAACAATGCAAATTCATTTCCTGTCACCGGCACTTCACGGACATTTAATTTTGCAGTTCTTGGTGAAATCATATGGCAGTTTCTTATAATCACTAGAGGATATGAAACTTTCTCGACGTTATTTGTAAAAAAAAAGCCAATTAGTGGCTATATTTCTGGTTAGAAAAATGTTAGATAACATTTGTACCAGATTTGCACAAATATTAATTTCCTTAAGTATTTCTCTAAAGAAACTTTTATTTTGTTTATGACTACGAACATCGAAGATATGTGAAAAAGCAGATTTCACAACTTCGATTTCGCCACATAGCCTGGCGATGATTTCACTCTAATATGTCTTCAAAATTGTGCAGTACTGCGTCTGTTTATTTATTTTTATTTATTTAACGCCAAAAACACTTAAAAACTGTGCGAAGTACTGGGGGAAGACGTGTATTCCGTACACAATTTCTTAACTTCTAGGATTCCCACTCTCACCCGTATGAAATTTCAATTTTTGAATACAGATTGAAAAGCCGGTTTTGGCAAGAATTTATAAAATATTCGCTCCCGTGTAATAAAAACTACTCGCATAGCCATATCAAGTACTGGTTTGGCTCTTATCCCTCGTGCTTACTGCCACGAGAACGTTGAATACGACAATTTGAATACGTATCTGATCCTCTACACTCTGAAAAGTGTGCACAGATAGTGCAGTTGCAATTAGGAGTAAACTAAGTAAGTGGGCAGAGGGATAAAGGGAAACGTTCCCATGATTCCCGTCTGCATCACGTCGGCCTTCTCGCAACTGTCTCGTCCTCGTCGCCCAAAAATATTGTCTCCGAGCGGAAGTAATTTTCCCGAGTTGGCTACTCTGCGCCCGGATCCGTGAAAGGTCGTCGTTAGTGTCATTCGAGGGACGCTCCTTCGTCCCTTTTCGTCTGGGGCCCTCGAGACCGCGCTTTAGTTATGTCACGTGAAGTGTCGTGAAGGTTGGCTGGAGTCGTAACCCTCGAAGCGGCTGCTCTCCCGGGCCGTTCCCTAATGAATTCCATCATCACCGGCAGCGTCTCGGGATTGCACATCTTTCGTAAGAGTTCTGCAGAAACAATGTTCGCCCACCGAAGGGCAGGGACCATCTCATGTTACGTCACACACCATTTGGAACTAGTGGCGATACAGAATGGCCCAGACTTTCCCGTATTACTTTTCTATTTCATTGGTCTCTGTTTGCTCTTCGAACTTTCCACATATTCTTGCCTGCTGCTTGCCCGAAGAACATTTTTTTGACGTTTTCCTAATTTTTCAGTTTCCTAATTGTAGAGCAGAAATATTATTTTAAGATTATTAAAGAACAGTAAAACCTCATCCTAAATGGGAATTTTCTTTGAAAAATATCGAGCCGTTTTTTTAAAAAGTGGCATAAGCGGTACTGTAAAATCGAAATTTGAAGCTCTTTTTCACCGCAAATGTTCACCTGGGTTCACTAATTATAATCAAAGTGTCAAAATTATCGTCGGTGCGCAAGGAAATGACATATTACATAAATCATTATTTTTCAGTTAAGTAAAGAAATATATTTGGAACAAAATTCATTTTGTACTAGTAAAATATGTACATAGTTCACCAGATAGCCTATAGTAAAACACTATATCTGACTGCAAAAGAGGTGGTCCCGCTCAGATTAAAGTTATTCTGTAAAATTACAATATTTGAAATGTGTCACTTTGCTTGTGCACTGACGACAATTTTTTTCCTTTCTGAAGCAGTTAATCTTAAAATATATTTGTGATTTTCCCCCTCATAAATAGTATATTTTAAAAGAAATCGTCGTCGAAATGGGTGTGTTCAGCGTTGATACATAAATCATTTGCTCCAGATGAGAGTCGATGACATTCAGCCGCATATTGACAGAGCGATTATACTTGGAGGGACACTTGTAAACCTGGAATGTCGCCCTGCAATTCCTTGAGTTGGGCTGCAAGTGACATTGCCAAAATTTTGAAGCGCTCCGAAGTAATATTGCTCATGATAATTCTTATGAGTATTTGCGTGTGTGTGTGCGATTACGCTCATTTTTAAGCGTTGAACGATCATTCGTAAAGATATAACACTCATCCGCATACGTTAAATATGCAAAATGCTCATGCAAGGGCTAACTGATAGGAACAACACAGGATGTATTGATCAGACATCTCGCTCTCCACTTCAATTATCGGAGTCCAAATCCTGGTCAATCGATATGGAATTTATGATATACACACCGATTTCGTGATAGCTTTTTTCGGAGATCTCCCATTTACCCTCCCTCTCATTTCACCATTTGTTCCATCATAATTCAAGTCATTACATTGGATTCGTCCATCAAAACTATCCATTTCAGGTATGGTCAAAAAGAGGGAATAAGGATCATAATGAAAGATCACAAGTTTGCGGAACATAAGAGCAAATAGTTCCCTACAAACCGATGGGAAATTTCGAAGTGATTCTCAGTGAAATAACGTAAGAAACATTTGTTCAGCTCGTTGTGCATAAGTTACTCAACCAGCGTAATCAGCTAGAAAATGATAGTGAGAATAGGGGTGGATGTCTATCAAATTTAATGAGATACGACCATTTTTTCTGATTGCTTTCTACCCGCACATGGGCACCACATTTTATATTATGTTGCAGTAAATAATATTATGTTCTTTTGAATTAATCAATATATTCCGTTTATATTTACAGTATAAATATGGTATATTCCTATTGTAATAATTTTTTAACACTTTTGTGGATTATTACACAATTATATTATTAAAGGGCTTTGTAGATTCCGTCCGCTATCAAGAAGATCTAGTTGTTTTAAAACGAAATGTAACAGATTTTATTGTTATCGGAGGTGCGCCTTTCTGAAAATTAAATGCTGAAAGGCGGAAATCAAGTATGAACGTCTGCACTATGTACATTGTAGAGGTCTGTGACCTGATCTGATGCTGATTAAGCAACTAAAACCATTTGCTGTTCAGTCTCAAACTTTCGATTTCTCCCAGGAACGAACATTATACTTCCATTCTTTTGATATTGAACTTTCTTGACAAGACCAGTGGAGCAATCCCATTTGCAGACTTCCGGGTGCTTCTTTCCCCGATCATTTGTCCAGGGAACCATGTGATGACAGAAGCGCTGTGGGAGTCCAGAGAGCACACTCGTCACATTTCGTGTCAGTCTTCCTTTCATGAAAAAGAACTTGGGATGTTAAGCCGTATTGTGGTCCGTGAAGTCGAATTGTCGACTCGCTTGCCTGCCCCACTGCTACACGCGCTTCCTAAAGCCAAGTCTGTGGCGGTTAAGTTTAGAAGAGCGGAATATTCTCAATTGAGGAATCGACTTGACGGAAATAAAACAATCCTGACTAAAGGCACGGCAAAATTATTTTTTTTTCAATTGCCTTCTTAATGAAATTCCACATTCTTTCAGCCGGGGAACAACACAAGTAACGGGTACATATCACAGACTGTTGATGGGACGGTCTCTGGTGCCGGCTAATGGTATCAAAAAACAGTTGGTGTATTGGGCGCCTATAAAGTGCCAAATTCGAAATGCCCGACAATATTGCTCAAGTCTGGAGTGGGCAATGAACAAGTTTCTAGAGCCCAACCGTTAAACTAAACCAACAAGATAGTAACTAGAGTTGGTCACAAAGGCTCTCCATTCCGATTGTTCTCGGCGACGAGACCAGCGTGTCTATCCACCGCTATGTCAGAGAATGCTAGCCCCGACAAAACCATGATCGAAAACAAACGATATGGATGCTAGGCTAGTTATAGTGGTGCACCCTTTGCATCTGTTGGGTTATTCGAACATAGCAGACAGTGGCAGTGGTCTTCTACATGAATAATTTACAAAGAAATTCGTACTTATGATGTAAATACTTCATCTCATCTTGGTGGATCAAATTCATTCTTCAAGCTTTTCTCGTGTGAATCTGGCGTGGGAAAAGCCACGTTTCTAATAAAAATCTTAAATGCATTATTCGTCCCGCTCTTAATGTGGGCGGGTAAATGATCTATGGTAACTGAACTATGTGTACAAACTGGTAAGGTATGCTCTAAGACAAAAACTAAATTAAAATACGATCGCACAAGGCTCGCAGCACACCTATGCATGGTTGTAGACTGTGCAAGTCCGGAAGTCGTGTTCTTTTTTAATGGATCAATTGTTTCGGAAGTATAACGATTATACGTTTCTAATATTTTGCTTCACGTTTGTTAATTGTTTTAGTCTTCTTTGTAACACAGGTTGTCGCTTCTCACTAATTGTCGAAACTACAAGCAAACTGCGCACAGACCACGCTCCGCCAAAACTGAAGAGAATGAGGGGTACTGCCAAGTCTTCCTAGCGACCTACGTATAGACGTCAGGGTTCGTTATGGTGCGCACTCCTCCTCCGAGACTGCGAAACCGAGCCAGCGAGAATAATTGATATTACTATATATTCCTGTTATTACTATGCGCATTTATTAAAATGGTCCTTGCATTTTTATTCTATGGTCCTTGATTTGGCTTTCTGAGAAGGCTCGTTTTGAATCCGCTCTGTTCTTTTTACTTGACTGTTTTCCAGTTGGTGGCTTCATAAAACTTTTTTCCTACCTTTGTATCAGACTACCCGATGATGTGGCCAAATTGTGTCGCAAAACGTAGTTTTTTTAGTTATTGAGAGCACTAAAAATTACTCTGTGTGAAAAACTTTGGAATTAGATTTTCTATAAGTATTCATTGATAAGAAATTGTCTTAATTACATTACTAGTCCTAAATAACTTGAGTTAAAAGTAAATGTTTTATTGTTGCAGTAAGTTTAAGGTTTAGTGATGAAATTTGCCAATTGGACACAGGTTAAGAACAAAGCTATTTCCGGAAGTTGACGTGAGACATTCCTCATCGGTCGCAGGGTCAGTGAACGTGAAGGTCAGACAGCGCCGAGCAAAGAACATCCTTGGAAATGCTCCGAGTTTTTGAACTAAAACTTCGCGAGGGATGTTCCAATTTGCTGGTGTACGAAGCTGAGTCCTTCCGCGAGCGGGGCGGCGGCGCCGCGAGGTGGAGCGGCGCGCGGGCGGGGCGCGGCGGGGGCGGAGGCTGCATTGTCGTCGGCGGTGCCCCCCTTCTCATCCACCACGGCGATTTAACTCCGGCCCCACGCCCCCGCGTGCAGACATCCTCCAGCCCCGCCCCCCTGCCCTGCCCCGCCCCCCGCTCCCGGCCCTGACGCACCGCCACCGCCGTCGCCAGGCCCCATTGTCTATATAGGCGTGTAGCCTTTCATCTGGCGCCCAGTCCTTCACCACGTCCACGTGTGGCGCCAGCGTTTGCGCGGCCGGAGGCGTCGACGCGCTGGGCGAACGAGGGACTCGAGCCCCAGCTGTGATTTTGTGCAATAGTTTGGTGCTTTTGCTCTCGAAAGATTTTGTTCTGTGTTTGTTCGTAAAAAGCGCGCCGCTTCTGTTTTGGCATTGCTCTTGGAGGATCATGATCAGGCTGCTCGGAATTTGTGCAATATTTTTTGTACGTTTTTAAGTGGCGTTGACGTTTTGGAGAAATATATTTTTGATTTTTTTTTGGAATTGTCTCTTAGTAGAATTTTTAGAGTAATGAATGTGGTGTCCTATTTAAACTCTTGGTACATATAAACAATTATTTTGACGCTGTTAGCTAAACCTCCGGATATTTAGATTTTATCTTCTCATTTAGCTGAATTTTCATCAGTTCGTTGAAGTCAATCTTTCATTACGTCCATCAGTGTCATCTTATCACGTGCATTTCGACGACCTTGCTGGAGATTTCGTGATTCGCAGACGAAAAATAACAATTCATTCCCTTGTAGGAAATATTCTGACAAATGAGCCTGCGTCATATCTGACAGAGCAATCGGATGGTCTTTTGTTCTGCGCTCTTGTACAGAAACGTGTAGGGACAACACGCCGGGGGAGCAAACGGGCAGTTGGTGCTGAAAATAGACGCTGCATTGTGGTGACAGCGAGTGACTCTGGAACAATGTTCCATCCGTGAAATTGCAGGCCCACGTTCCTTCGCTTTTGGGGCAAGTTCTCCCCGTCTTTCACGATGGAACGTGCATGTCCACGATTCCTGCGCACCTTCGTCGCGGTGGTGATACTAGCCTGTCTCGTGCCCCGGACAAATGAGAACGTCATCATCGTTGAGGATGCAAAACGTAAGTTTTCATACAAGTCATAATTCTTTTTTTTTCAGTTTCCACAAACCTGGGAAATGTTCGTTCATATTTATAAATGCATCTGGATGGATGCAATGGATTTATATTAAAGATAAATCCATAAGACGTGAACTTTATGTTGTCACTTTCTACTCAGGCGAAAAATTCTTGTTTGGCGCCTCTTTGAATTTGGCAACAAAATGCTTCTGAATTTTTGTAATTGATGAGCTTAAAAAACAATTTTTCCGTTTTATTATTTATTTATTAAGAATATTCATAAATTGGCAATTATGTGCATAATTTACGAAGCAATGAATTTTTAAATAAAAAAAAATTAAAAACTCACCAGTAACTGTGTCGATATTAAATTATAAGTAATATGCTAATGTCACTTCCCAATAGTGTAATTGGTCTAATCGTCAATTGTATTTATTAAAGAACTCGTACTAAAAATATCGGAAGTATAAAGATAGGGCGAGTTCTGCGACATGCATGTACGTGCAATTTGATATAGAATTTCATGTGCATCGCATGTACATGAAATTTTGCTTTGCATCAGGCTTTTTGAAATGATTTGATAATCATCTGTTTAACTCAAGAACGAGAGTGCTGTGCAAGAGAGTTTATCCCCTTAATTAATATGTACGTTCATGGTTGTTTCTCCTTCTAATTACGTCCAGGAGTGAAATACAGTTCCGAGATGCATATACACATCCTACTAAGAAGGAAACGTTTAATTATAGGTTGGCGTTGACGATGCCCCTGGGTGCATATGGGTAAAAATTACGACAGTCGTCAGTTTTGTTTTCCGTTTCCGTCCCAGAGGACAGGACCTTCTGTGAAGAGAAGTGCCGATTATTATCACAAGCCAGGACCATGCGACGTCTACCTACTTCCCGCTGTTGGCGTGATGACTCCACTTATCCCATCAGTCACCTCCACTAGGCGAAAATTTATTTTTACAGTTTCCTCGGATATTTTTGGAAAATAAATCCAAAGACAACCCACGTAAATATTAATGAGGTCATCTTAAATTAGTTTTCGAAACTTAATCACGTTTATCGTGAATCATTTTCTGTCGTTTCTTTCTAGACAATAAGAATCCTCTTCAAGCTCTCTCACGATATCTCTTCTCAATTTCACCGAGAATGAATACTTTTCGTCCATTTGCTTATGAAATACCCATTGTCCATATCGACACAGAACGCTGCACAGATAGGTTGACATTCCTATGTCGCAATGATCTTTTGATGGACCAAATCCACGGAACTTCTGAGGACGCATTGTCACACGATTCTTATAAACATAATGGGACAAAATTCGAACGCCGATCCTTTCCAACTGTTTGTGCTCTCCTCAAGAAGAGGATGAGTTATTCATCTCGCATGAGATACTTAACTAAGAAGCCTCCACAAGTGCTTACGTATTGACTAATCTACCTCACACTTTATTTATTTTATTTCAACCAAAAAAGGACAAGAAAGGCCGCATTTGTTACAATACATGGAAAATTTAAAGTTAAAAATATCATGGTTCTTATTTAGACGTCAGGTTGAATAAATTGACTTTCCATGCATCTTTACGTCAAGAGAGCTCAATACCGCAGCAAAATATAACTACGAGTACGTAACACTCTGGAACGAAATATCAGAGAAATAATTGAGGAATAACTTATTAATGTCAAATATTGGCCCGCAGTTTATAACTTCTTCATACCTATGAGAAATTTATGCATGAATACAATCACATTTTAGGCTTCAATATCGTATTTTCTTATATTTTGTCACTACGATTAACTACTGCGTAGAATTCCTATTATTGGAAACCCAATTATTATAATCTTCAACAATCCAATTCTGTTTGGGGAGAAAAAAGAAGAAATTGAAAGATACCAAAACCAGGACATGTATGAATTAGAAATTTAGAATGGCTATTGAAAAGTTTAAGTTAAAATTTTTTGAGAATTTTAAATCAGTTCGGAATGAAAAAAAAAATGTCTGTGCAAAATTTTGAGTCTATTTGAAGAGTAGTAACCCCTACCATCGAGCAAACATCAACATTAATAGAAGTGAAAATAAATAAATAATAACGATTATCGACGCCACATTAATACATATTTATTACATATAATATAAATAAATATCAATCTATTCCTCAATATATCATATTACGTTATAGTTGTATTCCATGGAACGCCATGACCCTCAGTGTAGGAAAAAAAATGTTTTCTGGCGGAAGAAGAACGTTAAATCGTCTTTACCTGTCATATGCTTTCTATCTCAATTACATCAAAACATCAATGAGACACACCAATTAAAATCACAGGACACACGTACTTGCATATTCGTATGATCGTTAGCCATTGGTTTAGTGCGCTGTCTAGGGTATTTGGCATTGGGTTGGGAAAGTCCTGAAGAAGATTGAGGCCTCGAATCGCATCTGAATTTATCTCCGGAAACGGAGTATCCGACACTGAGATACTTATCTGGATCCATCCCAGCTCTCTACTATATTGTGCGTCAGCACTAATGATAGAATATGCCATTTTGTTGAGAGAAATATGTACAATATTTTTTTTCCATGTGGACAATAAAATATCACGCGGAGATTTGCAGATCTTGAAGATGATAACCGTTAACAGCTCAATCATCGCGATGCGTTAACGACTCGACTGATTACGAAAACATCTTTTCGCCGCGGGAATTTCCGCACGCCTCCAAGGTAGAGTGTCGTCGGTCGTGAGGAGGAAACTCCCCCACTTCTCCGACCCTTCCGTCGCCTCTAACTGCCGCACCTCACCGCCGACCGTCACCGCGCGCCACATCGACCTGCCGGTCACCGCCCGCCGCCACCCGCCGCACGCGCCACCAACCGCGCCACGCCGCAACCGCCGCCACCGCCGCCACCGCCGCCACCGCCGCCACGACCGCCACCGCCGCCACCGCGCCACCGCCGCCACCGCCGCCACGGCCACGCCGCACCGCCGCCACCGCCGCCACCGCGCACACGCCGCACCGCCACCGCCGCACCGCCACGCCGCACCGCCCCGCCGCACCGCCACCGCCACGCGCAGCCGCAGCCGCAGCCGCTCGCCGGCAGCCGCAGCCGCACGCACCGCCACCGCAGCCGCAGCCGCGCAAGCCGCAGCCCAACCACAACCAACAACCACAACCACAACACACAACCACAACCACAGCCACAGTCACCGTTACTGGCACGCCACCCACAACCGCCGTGTTTCACGCGGGTGGGTGCGTGAAGCCCAGCTTTGGATGGGGCGCGAGGGCGGGGGGCGGGACGGGTCGTCGGTGAGTCCTGTGGTTGTGGCAACCGAGACGGCTGTCAACTTGCCTCGCACAATTGTCCTCAAGGTCGCGTCACGCGTCGCTTAGGGGTTGCTCAAGCGCATGCGTACCGCGAGGACCCGCGACCACACGTCATCCCCATTGGAGGGTTTACGTCAGATGCTTCCAAATTGCGTCGGCGCTAAGGTCGTCTCCGTAAGGTGTCGTTTGTGGCTCTCGGAAAACCAATTTTAATTTTTTGTGCTCTCCAGGGAAGGTTTTCTTGAGAAACAGCTGGCCAAACATTTCCGGGTGACTACAAATTGTGGTTTTATTGGAATTCTCAATGATGTATTGATGATATACCAATAAGTATTTTAAAAAGAAACGAAATGCTATTAGGTTTTGTGATGAACATTTTCAATTTCTTAAAACTATACATTGACTACCTGAAGGGTACTTCTTTGCAATGTTCTTTTCCATAAAACGTTAAGACTATTATTATTTTGTAGCCAGTCATAATAATGTTTTCAATTGATGATTAAGATTTGTTTCATAACAATGATAAAATTAATTACTAATGAAAAAGTCAAAATTTTGCCTTATTAGGAATCGTGAATCGTTATTCATGTAATATGAATCACTTCCTATTGTATTAAATATTCCTAGTTATTCCATCTACTGTTAAATTCCATAATTTTCTCTTAACATGCTCCGCATTTTATTGTGTATTAGAGGTCTGGTGATTTCATTCATCCCTTCCAAGATTTTTCACTCAACAACTAATTTTCCATCATTTTCCCTCCCAAATATGTTTCCTTCCATCCATTTTCCGTAATTTCCCACAAAATTTCTCCCATCGTACCCTTCCACATTATATCTAGTCTTCATCTTTTTTATCTTTCATGTCATTCGTAACTATCCCACCTACTTCATTTTTTCATGTGTATTAGCATTTAACTCTCGTTCAAATATTTATTTGTCTCCCTTTCCCGCCTTAATTAAGCCTTAGATCGAGTCATGCGTCATTTTACGGTTGTGAGGAGTTTTGAGAACTGAAAGTAGAAGATTTTTGATGATTCAGGTTTTCAAGAATATTTCTATCATCAACACTTTTATTGCAGAGTTACCTAGTCTTTCCAGACAATAAAGCATAAGCTGCTGCAATGGTTATCTCTTCCGTATCCTTCGTTTGTCTTAGAAGTAAAGTCCACCACTGAGTTTTTCAAGTTACATCCCATCTACTGATAACGCAAATTGTATCAACTATTTCCCGTATCTTCATCACGATAGTGTAACATTATAGCAGAATTTTGTATTTCTTGATGACTTTCCTGCAATTTTATTTTTATCGCATTTTTCATACATTAAACTATTTATTTCTGGACCGTCTCCTTTTTGCTATCCTTAATCATTGTATGTTATTGCTTAATCTCATCTAATCGACTTTATATTTATTACTGATTTACTTATTTACTGCAGTGGATTTTGAAGTAGATTAATCTACGTGTCTTTTCCAGCTTCATTTACTATCGGATTCCGGGGTACTTGCATGAGGAAACTCTCGAAATAGTGTCTATGAACCTTCTTTGTGTAATAAATGCTTTATGTATTTCAATTAAGTAGTAACAAACATTGACAGTAGTGAATAAGTCAAAATAAGATATTTAATGTTCATAAAGCTCCAAAAGTGTCCCCCAAATCATAAGTTTCCCAAACAATGCAGTATTTCCGACACTTGCAAATATAAAACAAGAGAAATTGAGAAATTGAAAATAACAAAAGTATAAAAATTACATCACGTTACAAAGATGCTTGAGGGTACCTTAGACGAGACGAACCGTTAACAACCAGCCAATTCATTCGGCGAAGCGCAGGCAAGAATTTGAAACGAATTGCGTGACAAGCGGTTCTCAGCAGCAGCGAGAGCGGAGGTAACCTCGGGTGACAACAGCGGCATGGGTTTGCGCCAGCGCCCCCGCTCCCTCCCCACAACCCACCTCGCCAACAGTTCGTGCTCTCGCCTCCGTCTCCGCTTCCGCCCCCGCCCCCG
>BOPP01000039.1:7650993-7681521 GCA_017312745.1 Gryllus bimaculatus | reverse complement strand
CCCCTGCCCTCGCTGCCCGCCCTTCCGCCGCTACCTATCGCGCCCACGCCCCTTCTTCCACATTGCCATCGCCATCATCGTCTCACTCGCCACTGTGAACTTGCCGCCCCATGCGCCAGCCACCGTCACGGGAGCGCTGGCTGTCGCCCTCAGCAAACGACTGAGCTCACGTTGCATTAGGCTTGAACGTGCTCACGCCCGTGTGCTCGTCCCGTAATCCCGGCTTCTTCAGCGCGTCCTACACACCTACCTGCACGAGATATGCAGCGAGCTGCACGAAATGTTCTTGTACAGTGCGTCTGGGACACGATATTCGCCTGCCGCTTCATGATGTTCACGAGCTGCTTCACGGATTGCGGGACTAGAGACTATTCCATATGTGTACACTTAAACTCCCTTTTTTTAAATTTTTTCTCTTTCCACTTTTTGTAAACCTAACATCCCATTATTATAATGGATTGCGGTTTAGAAGAAGATTTAGACCCGGTCGGAAATTCATATGATGCAAAAATGTATTTTGTGTGATACAGAAATGTATACTAGAAGTGGAAGAGCAAGATGAAACGGTATTTTACATTTATATCTCTAGTATTGCTATTTGTTTTCCTGTTTACGAGCTTCTATCGGACATCGTGAGAAATAATGGCCCAAGCACCCTCCTGATGTCCTGGTATGTAATTCTCTCATTGAATTTTACTGTGAATGAATTAAATTTGTTAATTTTTTTAAAGATGCCATGTCCCTCCGATTTCTACACACTTTTAAAACTTCAGTTTTTGTTGTGACTGAACATTATTCATAATTAGGAATACATTTGTATGCATAGTGCTTTGGTTGATGGGCTCTTGACATCAATGGATATCACTGCAGTGCTTCTGCCCGGGAGCCCCTGGGCTCGAGAACAACGACAGTGGTAGGATTTTCGATACTAGTTAGATCTCTTGGTCGGATTCAGCCGCTGTCTGGAGGAGAATTGTAGCGGCGGACTCCTCTGACCAGTATTTTCCCGTGGTTTCTTCAATAAATACCAGACGAATGCAGAACCCTAACAAACGGACCGTGGACCGCGCGCAATTTTTTCTTCCTCTTCCTACGCCTAACGACCTCACATGTCAGGAGACCAGTTGGGAACTTAGAGCTTCATCCGGGTGGGGCGGCATTGGGAGATACCTAGATGAGGAAAACTGCAAGCCGACGTGTAGATCGGTGCAGCGTCTCATCATTCATCTGTATAAGTATGTCAGCACCTCCTGTGATTAAAACATGCGCCTTACTTATGGGATTAATAATCATAGGAGTTGATGAGCCCGGAAAAATGAAGTAATTATTAGTGAATCAATCTTTTTTGTGATACGTATTTAATTATACATAAATTACACTTTTCCGTCTCATACTCTACTTTTTTCGTACATTAAAACTACCAAAATCCGTTTTTAGATGCAGAGCATGCTCATTATTTGTACTTCTGAAAATAGCTTAGCTCGAAGTGAATAAATTTACTGAGGTTTTCTGGATAAAAAATACATTTTCAACAGTAAAAATAGAGCGTGCACAATTCTAGTATAATACAGGAGTGTGTACAATTATATTCAACCTTAAATGCGTTGTAAAAGAAATTTCGAGTTGAGAGATCTTTGTGGAAGCTCGTGACAGTCAGTAACGACACCCGTTACCTACTATCGTCTGATAGTTCACTCCCCGTTATTTTGATGTAACATCCACACTGTTGCGTGCTTGCGTTTCTGGGAAGCAGTAGGGCATCTGTGATCAGGCCTCTCTGACAGCGCAAGAGGAAACGTTGTGAAGGCAAAATTATTGTAAATAAAATGTCTCTTTTGTTCTCCTAGAAAAGCTAAAACAAAACTCCTATGAGTGCTTTCATACGTCGTTTATATGATTGTCATTTATAATCACAAGATCCGTCATTCAGATGATGACGAAATACAGTATGAATATTGTCTAATAAAAGTTACTATAATTAATATATATATAATTGTTAAACCTAAAAATTAAGTAAAAAGGGGTGTGTCGTTGGGGGAGGAGAAAATTTACGTACCCAGAGGAAACTTAAAAATCCTGTCTGCATTTGAAGACTCAATTTGTGTTTCGGGAAACAAGACCAAAAATTCGATCCAATTAGGGCTAATAATGAATAAGGACGTTAACACGGGTCATTTAGCACATTGATTACAAATATTATTTTTCTAGTTTAAAGCCATACACTGCTGAAGATAAGTCTAACACTTTTCACTGCAGAATTCAATCCGTTTACGGTATATTCTTCAGAAAGTAAATCACGTGATCAATCATCGTACCCCGAATTATTCACTGTGCTACATGTATATTTCATGGAGAACAAATTTGCCCAGTTCCTTTTAATCTGAGTCACCGATTTTGTAATGTTTAATTCATTGTATAAAGTATTTTACAAAGCGAAACATTACATAAGTATGACTAATATATTTCCATGAAATGAATTCATAACTATTTTAGGAAGACTGAATCACAGAAAAGCTCTGATACATATCTTTACGCTGTATGCTCAGTAAGCAGAACACCTGGACTGGTTGTAACAAACATGTTTTTTTTGCACTTCATACAATTCACGAATGAATATGCATAAAATTGACGGTGAGTGTACATTGGCATTATATTAAAGTGCAAGGTAAACGCGTCAATTACTGTAAAGTTAATTAATTTTAATAACATTTTAACAATTATTATATAATATACCAATATTTAGTTGACTTTCTCGTTTCAATCTATTAAGAAGAGGTCATTTTATTGTATGTACGACAGTGTGGTTTATATTAAAGTTCTGAGAAATTTCCGAATATGTATTTTTGCGAAGACTACCCAACGTGTGGTCACTGTTTAGGATAGGATTAATATTTCTTAATATTTTCCAACGTATCGGAGGAACATTAAAGAAGTAATCAAGAGATGGACTGCAGGCTTGTAGTCCTTGCCTTCTCTTCCTTTACCATAGGAATGAACTGTCACCCAAACCATTTGCCACCATATTTCATCACACTTATATGAACGATTATTTCGTGATAATGAACCCCGGTACTTTGTTTCTTATGAATGGTCCACAAATGGAACGCAGAAATTTTGAAATTTATTTCTATTAATTTTTTATCGTCAAAACAGTAAAAACTGAACATGATGTATGGGGTGAGTTATCATTTCTTGAGTTCGAAATCACAATCCTCTCCTTAAAACGCGTGTGGGCTTATAGCATCTTAATCACACTAAGTTCAAACGTAGGTTCGCGTATATAGATTATACCAATCAACAATGTTGAGGACATCCGCAAACTGACACAGAACCGATTTAAATAAACAAAATAAAATTAAGGAAGAGGTCTAAATTACTTCAACGTCACTTTCCGCACATCTTGTTTCCACTAAAGAAACTATTAATTCCAGCTAATAATTGATAACTTTTACTTAAAACCGTTCTTCCTCCAACACATCTTTTCAACCGTTACAACTGCAACCTAGAACTCCCTTGATCAACTAAATGAAGAGAAGATAATAAAATTTTCCCTTCTGAAACCGTTACTCTGTTTTGTAACTGCGGAGCCACGTGGGTGATTGTGTATTAGCTACTTGCCGAATTAGCTACTGACACTGGTCGCGGAAACCTACTCTCTCGATCGTTGTGTTGTCTGCTTATTTTCCTTCTCCAATAAAAATTCCGTGTTACAGGACAACAGCCGGGAATAAGGATACGGGTAAGAGTCAGCCAGCTGTTTTGGTGGCTACACACCTCCTACAAATGTTGGGTCACGATACGCGCTTTTCCAATCATACTATTATATATATATATATAGTATAATATTATATATAATATTAATATATATATATATAAATTTAGTATAACAATTATATTATTTAACATATTAATTATGGGTTAAAATTGACCTATGTACGGCGATTGCTGGATTATTTTTAATATCCGCGTGTGTTGCCCTGCTATGGAAGAATTCTTGATAGAGCATGGTGTACGGGGAATATTGATATGGAAATAATATAATTATATTTATATATATAATAATAACATTCCATAGCCCATACAACGCTGAAAATGAACATATTAAATAATTAAGCTTTTGTATATTTATAGATTATTAATATTAATTAATAAACTAATTCATAAATATATAGCAAAGGAAATGGTAAAATTTTCATTAAAGAGAGAAGCGCTGGATCTCACCGTCCAGTAGAGTATGATCACCACCACTTCCCGTGATAAAACATACATCACACTTACGGAACTAATGACTGTAGCAGTCCGGAAATACGAATCAATCATTCGTACTGCTTTTGTATATTTATTGAACAGGATTTTGCACCGTTGGCATCGGTCGGCCTCCGCCGCGCACCGCCGGCCGATCTAGCGGTCTTCAGCTACCTTCACAGATCTCGCTCCACCGCCCCGTTAATCCCAATTCATGTCGGGGCATGCGGTAGACGCGAGCTGCGTAATCGTCCGGTTCGACTCCCGCCAGAGCGTGGATGTGTGCTTTTGGTAGGGGATATCCCAAACACCATGTATTACTTTCAGTAGAGTTTTTGCACTTAACCGAAACGGCTAACGTTAACGGTTATAAATAACGTAACGATGAATGTTGTGTGAAACTCAGAGTTTTTGCACTACGCTTACGCGAATAAGGTGCTGACATCTGGTAGCAACAGAAGTTAGTGACACATAAGTGTGTCGCCTTTCCGGTTTCGTTTATTGATTTTTCCAGTTTGTATACTGGGGTTTCGACTTAGTGCTTCGATTTTGCATCGTAATAATTTGTTTCCTGGAAAACAACGCCGAGAAGCGATTGCTAGGTGTTCACTTCTTTTAACTCCGGATGTGTTGCCCCCTGCTATGGAAGAATTCATTGAAGCATGTGTACGTGGGAATATTGATATAGACAATGTTGAAAATGCCGAACGAACACGAAATTTTAGAACCAAATCGGCCTATAATTATAAAGCACCAGGCCGCCACCAAATATCTCTACCTGTAAACAGGATTAAACGTTCCCACGAGCTTATGAGCCGCTGGTGTAATAGTAAGTGCTCGGCCGCATTGGGCTTACGAGCTACTGCGGAATTAAGGAGCGGAGGCTAGAGTCAAGGGACT
This sequence comes from Gryllus bimaculatus, assembly GCA_017312745.1. Taxonomy (NCBI): domain Eukaryota; kingdom Metazoa; phylum Arthropoda; class Insecta; order Orthoptera; family Gryllidae; genus Gryllus; species Gryllus bimaculatus. The sequence continues at coordinate 7,676,376 of BOPP01000039.1, read as the reverse complement.
CAAGGGTGTAAAGAAAGGCAGTGGTATTTACTGAGGATCATTGATTCCGGGTGCGTCAACTGCTAAGGCCATTAGTTCCGTAAGTGTAGTGCATGTTTTATTGCGTAAGGGGGCAGTGATCTCCCGCTGGATGTTGAGATCCAACCCTTCCCTACATGTCGGCATACGCGGTTTTCCCCAATCAGGCATCTCCCACCAGTTTTCTGTATTACATAAAAAATGTTGCCGCCGTCGTGTGAGTCAGTTTTGATAAGGACTATTGATTCATAAATATATAGCAAAGGAAATGGTAAAATTTTCATTAAAGAGAGTTGCAATCTCATTAATTAGATTTTTTATTATTATTCGAATACTATTTTCTTTAATCTAAAAGACTAGTCTGCAATGTGTACATTAATTACATACATTAATACTTATTGTACAATCAGTGATCTCGTCTCTTCTATTAGTTCATGGGTAAAATTGTAGCCTATAACTCATATGATTGGCGGGTAAATAAAATTATTCGGGGATATCATATTAGTCTACTCCTATTTTTTTTATCAAATAATGTGGAGCTCTTTCTAATAAAAAGCTGTGATTCAAAAGAGGGGAAAGGGTAGCTACTTGGGTGGAGTTTTGGGAAAACGCCCACTTCTTAGCATTAGAAGTTTTGCCCTCGCTCGCCACCGCCACCTCGCGCACTCGTGTATGCAATCGAATACGCAGGCATTCAAACTTTCTCACGTGGGTATGAAGAACGTCACTTCCGCGGGCATTTTCCTCCCACTTCCTCCCGCTCCTTCCTCCGACGGAGTGACCGTCGGCCGAGAACTCGCCAAAACAAACGGCGGCGGCGGAGGCGGCCGGGGCCGGCGGGGGGCGACGAGGTGGCGGAGGCCTTGGCGGCGGCCTTGCGGGCGAGGGTGGCGGAGGGCGGCCGCCGCAGTTGCGCTTAGATAGCGCAGGCTGGTTCGTCATTCTGCATGGAAGCGCGCGTCTACCGGTCGCGTCGGCGCGCTAAGTCGGCGCTGACACTCCGCTCCCTGGCGCTATCGTCCCGCGCCCCGCGCCCGCGCCCCCGCGCCCCGCGCCGCCGCCGCCGGGGAACAATGGGAACGAGCGCGCACGCGATGTGCGCTCCGTTGCGGCGATGGCGGCGGGTGCGAGCGGAGAGAGTGGCCGCAGGTGGGGAGGGGGGGTGTCTGCCCTACGCACTCGGCCTACGCGTTCATCCAGGGAGAGCGTGTCGAACGAGTAGTTTAAGAAAAAGTATAGCCAGAATTTCTGTAGGGAAAATTAATATTGTTTGTGGCAGATATAGAAATATATAGGAAAATTTAATATAAATGTAGTAGTAATAATCTTTCTCGGACGGATTTTATCTGTCTAGGTGGATCAGCGCAGTGTCTCTAATAGGGAGGTCCTAGGGTTCAAGTCCCGGCATTGGCAGCATTTTCGACACTAACTAGATAGCTAGGTCGAGTTCAGCTGCCGTGTGGCGGAGAATTCTAGCGACCGGCTGCTGCGATCAGTAGTTTTCCCTGGTTTCTGCGATCATCACTAGGAGAATGTCGGATTAGTACTCTAACGAAAGTGCCGCGGAGCGCGCCATCGTCGGATAACTGCTCTGAAGTGCCCGTTGGCATCGGTCGGCCTCCGCCGCGCACCGCCGGCCGATCTAGCGGTCTTCAGCTACCTTCACAGATCTCGCTCCACCGCCCCGTTAATCCCAATTCATGTCGGGGCCTGCGCCGGATACCTCCTCTTTTCCCTACCTCTTCCTTTTCTTCTCCTCATCCCGTACGTATACACATTTACACTAACATTTACCACACTACCACACATGTAAGGAAACTAGTCCGGAGCTTAGAGCTTGTCCTGGCTAGAGCGGTGCCACGCTGATGGGAAATTGCTGGTTAGGGAAAACCCCACAAGCCCAAGTATAGGTCAGCGCTGTATCTCACCGTCCAGTAGAGTATGATCACCACCACTTCCCGTGATAAAACATACATCACACTTACGGAACTAATGACTGTAGCAGTCCGGAAATACGAATCAATCATTCGTACTGCTTTTGTATATTTATTGCACAGGAAAATAGCCGAATAAAAGTCTACTAATTGCGATACTAATATGAAAGAGAATAAGAAATGTAGATTCCCAAAATATCAGCCTCCTAGGGCAGTCTGTTGCAGAGATACAAATAGAAACGTATTTTCCTTATTTTATTTTTTTCTCAGTCTCTATTGCATGTATGACACCGAAAAAATTGAAAAACGGGATACATGTCTCATTGTATGTCTGTAACAAATTACCTCAGGAGGCTGATTTTACGATTATTCTTCTCACTCTCTTTCTCCTCCTTTCTCTCATTCTCTCTCTCTCTCTCTCTCTCTCTCTCTCTCTCTCTCTCTCTCTCTCTCTTGTCCTACCTATAGTCTAGAATTTGCATGGGATGGAAAATTGTCTGCAGAAACGCGTTTAATGGCAGAAAAATCAATGAAGAAATAAAATATTCAGATGGGAGTGTTTTGGTGTTTCCTATTCGAAGATAATTCCTGCAATTCACAATCCGGTAGCAACAGACAAGAAACTGCACTGCAAACTCACTGAACGTATATTCTGAATAAATTGTTCTTCGCAAAATAAACTTTACGAAAAAATATTCAGCCTCAGTGTTCTGCAGCATCATCCATGTCATAAATATTCATGAGAGATACTTTTTATTATATCCATTATTTCAGTTCTCCATTGTACATGAAATTCGGATTTGGAAAAGGCCATTCATTATTTCTACTTCCTCAAATAGAAACTAGTGTCATTTATGTTAAGAAACTCGAGCCACTGCAGATTTCTCTAGGCTAAAGAGCTCGATGACTGGACAATTTACAGGAAAGATTAAACGAAGATGGAATATATAAGGGAAAACATACCGAAACGTTATAGAAGATGGAATATCACTAATAAACTGCTGTGAATCTGATATTAGAGAGGCGATATATGAAAGTCCTTTAAGTATAAAAGCATTTTTCAAAAAACTAAGCTTTTGAAGACTTTTATCATGGATTTATATCACCGTCTTCAAGAAGAGCCATATTGTCTTTTTTAAAAAATAATTCTACTACCTATTGGCGTATTTTTCTTTCGAAAGCATTTGACTTCACTCTTAAAAAGTTGTCTGACCCTTGTCCAGACCCTTGTTCAGACCTTTGTCCAGACCTTTGTCCAGACCTTTGTCCAGACCTTTGTCCAGACCTTTATCCAGACCTTTGTCCAGACCTTTGTCCAGACCTTTGTCCAGACCTTTGTCCAGACCTTTGTCCAGACCTTTGTCCACACCCTTGTCCACACCCTTGTCCACACCCTTGTCCACACCCTTGTCCACACCCTTGTCCACACCCTTGTTCAGAGCCCTGTCCGGCCACCGATCAAGTGCGCGGGTGCCGCGCCCCCGGAGCTCCGGTGGCGCGCGCTCGAGCGTGTACGCTCTTCTTTTTGCGAGGAGGTGGCGGGCTCGCTCTTTAGCACATTGGCTCCGGGCGCGCGGTTTTATCCCAGAGCAGGAACCGTTGAGCGAGAAAGAAGACGATTTTACGAGTTTCACGGTCCTCAGCTAAAGGACGTTTCCTCCACACGGATATACATTGTGAAGAGCACTTAACGGGAGTATTTTTCTACACTTGACCATTTCGCCCAGGAATGGGCTATTCATGTTGAGTTGGTGTTTTTACGAGTATCTTAGCTGTATTGAGACGATGTTACCTATTTTACGAGAGAAACGGTAACGTTTCAGACTAGCGCCATTAAGGTACATATTGTTCAGATATTTTAGGAAGATATTGGTTTCGTAATATGAATAAATAGTATTTTGAAATATTTTTCAATAATTGTTATTTAATTTGTCCTATTTTTCAAAGGGCATCTACATCTCAATAGCTGAAAATGGAATAAACGGAATCTTGATTTACATCATAAACTTGAAAGGTACCAAAATGGGTACATAATCATGGTAATCATAATCACAATGATACAAGTCCTTTAATATCAAAATATGTCCGTCTCCTTATTTTCGTCTGACATAATATCACAAGGTAATTTGCAAGGGAAAAATGCTTTTATAATAGATTTCAGCTCTTTTTAATCTAACAATCTAGTTATGCTTTTTCTCTATTCCTCCTCGTCCTCTTCTACTCCTTTTTTCTTCCTTTCTTCTCTTTTTCTCCTTCCACATACGTCCCCTCTCCCCTATTTTTGGTTATTTTCCTCTGTTATTCTCTCGTTCTCTCTTGCCTTTTTGTGTACTATTTTTCTGGTCCTCTCTTATGTGCGTGTCAACTTTTTCAGCGGCTTTTCCCCTTGATTTTAAATGGTGGTTATAAAGAATAATGGGAGTGAGATGATGAGTAAATGACAGGTGGAGTAAGAGTGGAACAAAAACGAGAAGTAATGGTCCAAACAAATAAAAATCCTCTCCCCCAAAATCTTCTCCCTCATACGTCTCATACTGTTTTTACTGTTTTTTTGACTATATAAATCTAAATCTAAATGAATCTAAAATCATTCACGAACCTGCTTTGTGCACCACACAGATCGGACGAGAATCCGACGGAGTCGAACATTGTCTCCAGTGGTGGAAGGTGAGCAGTTAATCTTCAATCTGGTACGCGATGGGAATTTTGCTAAAGATATTTTGTTATAGTCTACTTGTGAATTTTTAGACCGTTGATAACATTGAAATCGATTATAAAGCACATTGCATGAAACTGGCGTGGTTTCATTCTTACTCCCTCGTGAATTTGCATAGTAACACTGTTGGTTGGTGTTAGTAATGGTAACACTAGCGGTGGAAATGACTGTTGGTCCAGTATTTTCCTGCGTCCAAACGGATTGTCGAATGCTTAAAGCAATAATATTATGTGTTGGTTATCGGGCGAGAAGTTTAATTTCTATGTTAGATAATAAATGATTTTCACACAAGCTCTGTAATTGCCTGAGGATGTGAATTTCAGAATTAAATTTTCTTGGGAATCAAGACTATGAACGAGAAGAAACAAAGTGTTGTGTGAAAAAGAGAGTAAAAGCAGAAAATTGAATGATTTTGTATTTGTTTCATTTGGCCCGCGAAAGAACCTTCCGGTATTCTGTAGCGGAACTGCAAATACAATGTCGTTAACATGGGCATAATGAACGTCATTGAGAAGGTCAAAATTAGACGGAGTTACCGCTTCTTATATTCACAGAACAATAACAATTGACAAAATTCCTTTTTGTTATTTTTACGATTTTAGGACTTCTTACAAAAAGAAACGCTCAACTGTACTTCTAAAATTGTTTTAGAAGATTTTGATCTGGCCTTTTTTACCTGTTTTCGCATTTGAATGCCCATTTTTAATATTTGGCCACATTTGAATATTTTTTTTCTTTTTCGTCATTATTTTCCCTCATGGCACCGATCTCCATCAAGCTAAAGCATATCTACAAGCTTTGACAACACGAAGGCACTGACGCGTTTTGTCGTTCTCTGCAAGTGGAGGCACGATATCACGCAAAAAGTGTTTAACTTGAGCTCCAGGGGCAGAAATTATTAAAAATCCTTACGAGGAACGATATGATAGCAAGCAAGCTATCTCAAATTATTTCATTGACGCCGACAAACTTGGTTGCTTGCGAGTAATCCCATCCTACCTCTGAGTACGAGTTTTGATCCTTCGGAGAATATAGATCTCTGTGCATTTATATGAGGTTCAGTTACATGAAAATGAGACAGACTGTATAAAGAGAATGGCGCGAAAGTTGGTAAAGCTGATAGGTATGTGTATGAAAGTTCCCTCTATTGGGAATCGGGAAGGAATAGCGCGAACAATCACCGCTCTGCAGTTTGTCTGATAGACGTGGCTGAAGTGCCGGGCAAGAGGAACAGCGAGGTGTAGTGCGAATTTCGGCAGATAAAGAGTGGCAGGAGGTGAAATTAAACGTAAAAATTGAAAAAACCGCGTCAAATCCAAACGCCCAAGAATGGTGATAGACGTCATCGTTTTGTTGCACGATAATGCCCACCTACGCGCTGTCAAGGTTGTTTCGACTACGCAGCAGAAATTCACCAGCGAAGCTCACACTTCATTCAATCCGGATCCCTCTGTGATTTTCAAATTTTTGGAGCCATGAACATATTCTTGGCCGTTGATTTGCTTCGGACGAAGAGGTGCGCACGACTGGGTACATTGTTCCATAGGCAACTGTGAACATGCTACTATGAAGGATGGGCCATCTTGTCTCACGGTGGGATAAATTTATAAATAGTTATGGCGATTGCTTTTGCAATAATAAACAGCTTACTTACTTTTCTCCATCTCACTCGTTTTCACATGACAGCCCCTCATATATGTACTCATGTATCCGTTCTTAATGACCCTTCTCAGTGCTTGCGATTACACAAATTCCAAGAACGAAAACAATAATTGCGTTGTCGTTGATGTCATTCCAGCATTCAAAAGAAAATAGTTTAGCCCAAAATAGCACTTCGAGAACACAGCGTGGCGAGTTAAACTAATTCGTATTCATGAAACCGAAATTTAGATATTTCCTAAGAAAAATGTTCAGTAGTGAAATTGAAAAATAATCTTTCAGATAGACGAAGTGTACAAAAGAAATTCGTGGTCGGGTGTAATAAAAATTATAAAGAAAATCCTTCCCTGTATGTGCTGATGGACATATTGGAGTTGCTATAAAAATAGAATAAAACGTTTATTGAATCTTAACTTTTAAATATTGAACAGATAAACTAATGTTCATCAATTCGTTTTTATATAGACACCTTAGAATGAGAAAAAGAGCATTCCCGAAACGTAGGGTAAGAAAAAATATTTTTATGAATAATGATTTATAACATATAAAGGTTGTTCGTTATTACATCATGCATGGCTGTCTAATAAAGCTAAATATACGACGCTTTACAATAAAAATTAAAGAAATTAAAGCGTATGATGAAATTTACTTTAATAACACGATAGAATAAAAGTTTGACATTTGAATTCTTTTTCCACTACAGCGTTTAGATTTGCTGGCCTGTTCCGTCCTCAACATATGTTCGCATTCCATCTTATTCTTGGTCTTCCAATATTTCTTCTGCCGATCGACTCATAGTCCCAAGCTACTTTGGGCAGTCTGTCATTGTCCATTTGAATAATGTGGGAGTCCCAGTTATATTTTAATCTTTCCATCCTTTCTATGAGATTGACGACATTTAGATGTGGAGGTATGTTCTTGTTTCTTTGACGGTCTAGTTAAGGTAGCAACACTTCTTAGGAACGTTATTTCACAAATTTCAATCTTCCTTCCATTTATTCTCTTCAGAGACCAGTCTTCGATGCCACAATGGGACAGCCAAAGAATGGTACAGCCATTAATGGGACAGACAAAAAATTGCAGAATTTTAATGGGATGTGTCTTAGTCTTATTTCTTATGGCTTTTCGGATTGTTCCACTCATTTGTTGGAATCTGCTTCTTTTCATATCTACATCACGGTCTTGTAAATAGGGCTCATGCCAACCTAAATAGTTATAGGGAGTTACCTGTTCTATAATTTTATTGTCAAGAACTATTTTGCATTGGGCTTTATCAGAATCTAAAGAAGCTTCATTTGAATTATCACGAATGTTTTACACTAAATTCCTTTAATCCTCTTTTTGATTTGTTTACATGCTTTGTTGGCCCACATTAGCCAGAATAAATGCCGTTTTCTTGCGTGTGTGAAGTAAAATAAACGCGTGAACTTCCGCGCTCTACTCATTACCCCATTGACCAGCCACCTGAAGCAACAGCCGTTGCCTTCGGATCCTAAAGAGACCGCTGAAGACAGGAAGAAGGTTGAGTGGGACGAAGGTGGAGCGGGAGCGCCTCGCGAGCGGCGGGTGTGGGTGCTTTTTTCTTTTTAATTTATTATTAAATGATAGATAATTACGTAGGTCAGTAATAATATTTTTTCATGTTATAATGGATTATGTTATAGCTTGTTATACTAAACTTAATTGTATTACACGCGGTGTAGGAAACTACACGAGCCCCTACCGTTAACAATGACTGGAGACAATTTTCAAGAAGGCGTCAAAAGGGAACCCGATTGTAATCCTTGTTACTTAATGAAGGCTGGTTGTAGTGATCTGCAAGGTTTACCGTCCTTATGCTGGAATGAAAATGATGGGCGAGGAGGGCGAGGAGGGCGATGCGCGGGTGTCTGACGGCGGGGCGGCGTGCGCTGTGTTGTAGCCTGCTTCCGGCTGCTGGCCACGGGGCGGCGCGTCACCCAGCGGCTGGTGCGCTCCTCGCTGCCCGCCGCCGCGCTGCCCGCCTGCCTCGAAGCCTGCGAGCGCGAGCAGCGCTTCAACTGCGAGACGCTCAACTTTCGGTGAGTACACGGCTCACATGAGCCTCATGAAGCACGATTTTCAATTTTGTTGTCTGTAGAGCGCCAAGCGTTGGAAAGGGACGACCAACGAAGGAGACACGACCCGTAAACAAACCTGAATAAAAACTGACAAACCACATTAGTTCATCGATTGATCGCATCAGAAGTTCCGCGTGTCTAAGTTGGTCACTGTCACACTATTAAACAGGTCTCAATCGATGTGAATTAAAATAATTAATATAAGTTGATGTGGTTGCTGATTGATCCAAATTAATATACAGAAGAAGGGTTGAAAAGATCAAGTGGATCTAGTATTGAACACTCAGCATTCAGACATTTTCACAGCGATTTGGAATAAACGTGAAAAAGTAAAAAAGGCAGTACGTGGTATTAAAACAGATATGGATGCGAAGTAAACAGTTCATCAGGAAATACTCAGGACAGGAAATACATCAGGAAAAACAGTTCATCAGGAAATCACACCATTTTTTTGGTGGAAACTTTTCATGTAAAAAGATGTAGCTTTAATTAAAATAATAATAATAATAATAATAATAATAATAATAATAATAATAATAATAATAATAATAATAATCACCCAACTTGCAATTTAGAAACATTGCAGCCTAACTGAAAGACAGACTGCCTATTAATATATCAAAACACAGATTTAAGGAATATATTTCATTAAGGAAAAAATTCTTATCAATATTCTGATTCCGCAGTGTTATTTTTTTGCAATTTTCAAAAATTCAAAGTTCACAAGAACTAGGACATGCTGCAATTTTATAAAAGTACTTCGCTCTATTTGAGAAAAATAAGGGAAAAATGTAAATTTATTATTGAGAAAAAGTATAAATTGCCTTTATTTCGAGTAAAAATTACACGAATACTATACATTTTTCAAAAATTCTTCCTGTCCTCTTTTAAAGATCTCATTTTTAGAAAGTGTTTCATTAAGGAAAAGATTTCTAGAAAAATTGACGCTTTACAATGTTAACATTTTGCAAGTTTCGAAATTACAGGGCCTTTGCTGATATTGGCACCTGCACCAATGTCCATCCTTAGCTATACCCGAGGAAAATATCAAAGAAAAAAGTTGAAGCGGTTTTGTTAAAATTGTCTATATGTCATGCAAAAACTACTAACATTTTTGAACATTTGTGCATGGCATTATTTAAAGATCTATCTTTGAATATGAGCTTTCATGAGGGAAAAGCTGAAAAAACTCTACCATTAATATTGGAGTTTTAGGAAGATGCCAAAAAAATGAACTTTTTGTAGTTTTCGAAAACAGATTTCGACGGAAATAAGATTTGCGCCATTTTTAAGCGTCCTTTGTCTGCTCTGTTCGAGGGAAAATTTTAATCAAGAAAATTTGTTTTGTTATTTGTTATGACGGGTGATTGACTACGGGCAATTAAATTGTTTCTTTTATATTATGTTCTGATGGCATTGCTTTAAAATGACTTTGGTAACAGATTTCGGAAATAAATTGGGTGTAATGTTAGTTTTGTTTAGGATGGAAGGTCGAACAAGAATTTATAATGTGTTATAATGTGCTTCAAGTCAACTCTCAGAAATTAAGATTGGGGTTCGTTTTCCTATCGGGAAATAGAAGCCTTAAGATATTTACTAGCATAATTAAAATTTCAAAAATTCATAATTTTTCTCTCTCATCACGTGTCAGTGAAACAATATTTGATTGATTATTTGGTGTTTGAGGGTCAACTGCTATGGTCATTAGTCCCGTACGAGTAGTGCAAATAATATCCCGGGAGATGGCGGTGTTCCTCTCGCGGCAGAACCTTAAAGTATCTCCGCCAGCTGCGGCACCGCCAAGCCGTGACAACGTCTAAGCTCCCGACATGTGTGTAGTACGAGTAAATGAAAGTGTATGTGAACTGTAGGAAAGTGTAAGGAGAGAAATGCAAGAGAGTGTGCAAGGTTAATGAAAGAAAGATCTCGTGTCACTCGAAGCCCGTTTCTTATTGTACTACTCCGGCATCCGCTTATATTGATATAAATAAATCACGTAAAACTACATTTCTAAAGCTAACTTTAAAAAACTAACATGCAGCTGTCTGCTAGAATTCTTCTCCAGACGCAGAGTGAATTCGACTAGCTCTGTAGCTACTGTCGAAAATTCGCCCCTGTTGGAACTGCAGGGGCAAAGTTGTTGCGAACTCAGCAGATGACAGCCAACCTAAGATGGCTCGTACTACTTAGAATGCGCTAAATTTTGTGTGTAAACATAGCAACAACTCTCCTATCGTACCATCATTTTGTTCGTAAATTCATCTCCCCTATTTTCGTGCCAAAAATGATGAAAATGGCGTCTGGTAAGGAAGGAAAATTATACGTTTTGGATGACATTACAGACTTCTGATGTCTGCATTTCTGCACATTTTCTGCACAGCACTGAAAGAGCAACTACGCAATTCGCCCATTCACTTTTCTCACCATTACTGCGAGCGAGAAACTGTACCGAGGAAGACATCAGTCGAGTCCGAACCGTGCGGGCGTCGCGGGCGGCGAGGGCGACAGCGGAGGCGGGTGCGCGGTCGGGCGCGCTGGGACAATCGCCAAGCGGGCGACGCGTCCGCCCACCCACCCGCTCACCCGGCTGTCGCAACACCCATTGCCCCACGGCGCTCCAGAGCACGACGCCCAGCGCGGCGTCGCGGCGCCCAGCGTCTCTCGGGGCGTCGCGGGTGCGTCTTGAGGCGTCGCCCTGCTAAAAACTCTCTTTTCCCCTCCTCCTCCACCAACACCTACCCCTCTCGGGAAGCCACGCGCCGGCGGACGTTTTGAAAGCGGGCGGGTTTTTCAACGACTTGTTACGCATAAAAATGTAAGCGAAGGACGCTTTGGACGCGTTTTTCTGATGCGTTTTGCGCCGGTGACACGCCTGTTGGAAACGTTCCTTCGCTACGCAGGAAACATATTTCGAGCCGTCCTTTGTTCTATAAGAAACAAGATTAAGTAGGATTTTTCGGAAAGCATCTGTGACGGGAAAAAAGGTGGAGAAAGTATGGCACGATGATTCTTGGTTGCGGCCTGTGTTCGCAACAAAGCGCGTAACTCAGTGAGAACCAGAATTTATGTAACACGTGTCTTAAAACTGGCGGCATTTTCACGGAGGAGTATGAGCTTCCACTCTTTCACCGGGTTTTCATGGTGACCGAGATCTGCTACAAGCGCACCCTTCCATTTATTAATAATTTTTAAAAAATCTCCACATCGATAGCGGTGGAGAAAAATTTCTGAAGATACTATCTTAGCCATCTCATTGTTATGGGACGTTAATTTCTATTTACGGTTATTAAGTGTTTGTAACGGTCGGAAGCGGTTTTTTTGTTTTGGTAAAATGCACGTTTTTTGTTTTGGTAAAATGCTTGATAGCTTATTATTGCTACAGTTTTATAATGCCATGATTTGAAAACTTTTATTACAGAAGTCATTAATAAAACTTATTATGAATATTAACTTATAAATGAATATATTTATCTTGAATTGTCCCAAAATATTTATAACAGCATAAGAATTACTTTTTTCCGAATACTTTGCGTGTAATTCTTCTCGATAATAATATATATGCTACTTCAAATTATGCCTTTCCAGTAGTTGTATCTATTATTATGCACTTCATTTGAAATGAAATACATTGTGATTAATTACTATTAATTTTTTCTATAATAATATTTGACACATTTTGTGCGTTGTTTTATTTTGTACTGTGTATTTAGTTTGCTATTTACACAGTTGATGTGTCGCAAGAGATTCTGTAATTTCGAAAGAGGCAACAAAACGAAACAATGGAGTGAAAAAGAAGCAACCGTTAGTTTTAAAAGTTTTACGTTTCTAACCTCTCTTACACGAAAAATGTTTTAGAGTTTAGGAGAAGAAATGACAATGCACAAATATTATTTTTTTCATTTAATGTTTTTTTGTATCGACATGTTTTATAAAAGATAGTAAATATGTTTAAAATATAACAATATATAATTCAATATTTTAACAATGTCAATAACTTAAACATAGAGATAAAATTTCCTATGTACTGTCGCTGCGTACGAAATGTATAAAGAATTGAAATTTTGCAGGAAGAGGAATTGAACTACAAGGTGTCGATTTTTGAGATGTGTTACTTTTTTGTGCGCCGAAAATATACTTTATCAATAGGTTTATTATAAAACCACTGTTATCACTAAAGCATCTTCATTATAAGTCATTGGTACGTCATTTCTTTAGCAAGTAAAGAACAGTTTCTCTTTCAAATGCATTTCTACCTTTTCTATTGTATAAAAACAAGCAAATTCTAGCTCTTTGATCACTTCACAAGGACTCCATAAACACTCATGGAAGACAGGAGTCGTGACAAAACGGAAGGCTTGGGTCGTATAGTTATTTAAGTTTACCTATTAGGATCCTATAGGTAGAAAACAATTTAGAAATACATTGTAGAACTTCACTGATGTCCTGACTCTCACACGAATGCCTTCTACTAGCTCCGCGACAACACCGTTGACCCCGGATCATTGAGGACTTGGTCCTGGAGCCCTGAAATTTGCTGTAAAGCTGGGGTGAATTCAACCGCTGCCTGGAGGAGAATTCTCGCGAGAGGATTGTCTTATCTGTAATATTCCGCAGTTTTCCCGACCAATACCATGGGAATGTCTGCACACAAATGGGCAAGGAGTTGCGCGCGTTCCTCATTTGTATCCCCTCCTCTCCCAGTAAACAAACACTGACGCTTACTTGCATTACACTACAATACATGTCGGGAGATCTATCTGAAGATTAGAGCTAGTTACTGATTTGGGGGTAGTGCTCCGCAGGAGGAGATACCTGGGGGAAATCACCCCCAAGCAAGTCGAAATGTATGTGGAATCAGATTGCAGGATCTCAGTTTCGAACGGAGGAGAAACACAACCAACCCTCGGACTATAATATGCACTACACTTATGCGATTAATGGCCTATGTGGTTGGGGCGCCCAGAATTAGTAAATACTCGCTCGTGAGTGTCCTTCTGATTACCCACTAGCGTTTAGGAGCCAGTATTAGTTGGCTTGCGCGCCGCCGCACACCACAGAGTAGCGGCGCACTTCCTACGGCAAAGGGGAAGGTGGGGGCGAGGCGGGGAGAGGCGGCGCGCGGCGGGGCACGCTTCGCTCTGGGCGCGCATGCACAATGCGTGCAACGCAAATGGGCTTGCGTAAGCCCACCGATGCGGCGCCGTTCACTCCGCTCCCCGGCCCCCGCCCCTGGTCCCCCGGCCCTCGTCACCGCTTCCCTTCGCTCTGCACTTCGCACCTTCGAGTCCTTCCAGCGACCGGCGGTGTAGTGCTTCCACGCCTCGCCTTCCATCATTGGGGCAAGGTTTGGATCCCCGGTCGATCGATCGATTGATTGCTCTCTCAGGGCACGTCGACTGTTCTGGTTATTAGTCCCGTTAGTGTGAATTTTATTCTGGGAGTGGCGGTGTTCCTCCCCCGCTCCATGGTGAGATTCGACGTCCATTTGCCGCTTACGCAGTAGAGAGAAAGTTATTTAATGCTGTGAAAAATGGCGAATTTTCGGGAGGAAACCTCTTATTACAGGTCTCTGGTAACGAAAAAGCGGATAAATCCAGTTGCTAACTTTAGGAGAAAAAATCCTCTATCACGATGTGTGTCCAGAATCCATGTTTTATGGGTCTTGGCTTTTGATAACGAAAAATTGGAAGACGCCAAAACATCTCTCCGTACGTCTGTCCATCCGTCCATCCGTCCGTCCGTATGTTCGTCCGTCTGTCCGACCGTCCGTCCGTTCGTCCGTCTGTCCGTCCGCCGGTCTGTCTGTCTGTCCGACCGTCTGTGAACAACGTTAGAGGTTAAATTGTTCAGCCGATATTCTCCAAACGTTATTTTCCCAATTGAACTGGCGGATAACCTGGTCCTTTGAATTTGAAAACGATATTGTAATTATTGGGGGTACTTTATAAGAAGCTCCTGGAACTTTTCCAAATTTAAAAAAATCTCCAAAGTTTTGGCTTAATTTTTTTGGTTGGGTAGACACATAAGAGAATGGTGCAGGTCTTATGTTTATTGAAAAACCCTAATTTTTCGAAAATTGTGATCTAATGACCTCTAATGATCTCTGTTCCTTAAAAATAGATTTTGAAATAAGTTCATAAACAGTTTTTCGAAAATTTGAGTTATTTTCGCGTAATTTTGCGTGAAAATACGGGCGAGAAACTACGTGCAGTTTTAGCACCACTAGTTTCAGTTAAGATCCTCGCTCGCCTCAATGCGACAATGAAGTTTCCTGTTTCGCAACGTCATTAAACCTTTACACATGTCCATTGTTGACAGCACAACGTTTATTCCTCATTCATCCACTCATTCGTTTACTTATTCGTTTTATTTCTTTTTTAAATTTATTCTTTCATGCTTTCATGCTCTTTCTTTCTTGCATTCATTCTTTCTTTTATTCATTCATTCATTCGTTTTTCCTATGGAACTTTCATGAATTTTATACATTTGTGTACGTTTTACGTGTTCTGTCGGTCGTGTCACGTTCATGAATTATTCATTTCTCATTCATGTGCTTCGTGCGTGTTCTGTAAATATTAATTCAGAATTTAAGCTGTTTTCATTTATTCGTTTATTTTTGTTAGGCTACACACGTTCATTGATTGCAGACCGGCGTGTAATCGATTTAAAATGTGCATAATTAATAACTTATCAATACTGATTATTTTCATGTGATAATTATAGAAATCAAAATATCCAAATGAATAAAAATAGTTCAAATAAAAATATACGTGTTCAAGCTATTGCAACATATTAACAATAGCTTACAACCATAATGGCACATTGATTACATGTCCCTATTTACGAATTTTGTAATTTATTACATTTTATTTCACGGAATACTGTGCTTTACTGCATTTGTTTTATGAAGTTCGATCAGCGCAGACTACAATACATTTCCTGAAACAGGCATAAATACTAGGACAATTCCGATTAACGCAAAAAATAAGGACCTTTAATATGTTATCGTGTACCACTGAAAACAACGCTCGTATAGTATGAGATTGGGTCTCAGGGACCCAAGTAATGGTTTCCGGAGTTTCTACTTCCAGAGATGTTCCAACATACACACTAGAGTCACAATTCACACTCGCACTAAATTTGAAAGCATCATATAACTGTGACACGCGAAAGCTGTTAAGGCCCATTCACAATGCAAATATAAACATAAGCATGGCTTTAACACAATACAGACTAACATTAACGGACTACGACTATAGGCAAACACATTCACAGTGCGTTCGCATAAGCATAACACGTAAGACGTTAACTTTATGACTTGCAAACTTCAAGCTTGAATGCTTATGCTTAAGTAAAAAAATAGGAAATGAGCCAATCACAGTACGTTTACTCAAAATCTAGTATTGAAATGGGATCGAAGTCGATAGATCGAACAAAAGACTTTCTATAATGTTCACTTTTCAGGTTGCATGTTTGATTTTCGACAGTTTTCTTCTTTGTTTTGTAAAGTACGATACCTTGTAATTTAGTTTTGTTGTAGTATTCGTAGTACTGTTTAGTTTATTGTTGTAGTGTTCATAGTAGTACCATTTCGTTTTCATTTTTATGGAAATTAAAATATATAAATGGAAACCGTAAGCCATGAACACAGTTGGAAGTACGTGTAATGTTTGCGTAATTTATGTTTGAACTTAATGAAATTTATAAATACAACATTTTCTCCAAAACGATCAAATTTTTTTCTTCAAATTTTTATTCATGGGTTCAACAAGAAATGCTTAAAAATGGCGAAGGTCCCATTTTCATTAAGGTCTCTGAATTTTCGAATATTGCAAATTTAGAAATAATGTGAGAAAGTATGTGCTTTTAAATCACCACTAGTTTGAACATTAGCAGGCAAATTCGGGTATTAGCCAGATTCTGGCAAATGCAAAAAATGTAACGTAACTTTCTCGTAGTGAAGTTTTCTAATTTCTTTGGTGTGGATTGTCTTTACGGTCTTTCCCATCATTTTGCCAGCTGCCGTCTATCATCGCAAAATACCGTACATTTTTTTGAAATTCAATTTTCGTTTTCCTACTGGCGTTACTGTAAATGTGAAATATGAAGCTCTGTTGCACAGATAAGTTTTGAGTTTTCTACAAACTTTATTTAATGCCTTATTGAGGTACTTTAACTCGAAAATGTAATAGTGTTTACAAATCGCTGGAAATGTACATATTAACGGCTTGAGACATATTTAAAAAAATACATTGTGTATTTACAAAAAAAAAAGTACAGCAAAATGAACGTTGTCATTTTTAACAGTGCAATTAGCACTACCCGTTGAAAAAATGAAGAAAAAAATTGGAGCAATTTTTGACAAAATGGCATTTGAGCGTTTCTGAAAATGTGATATTTGGAGCTCATTTTGACCGAAAACTGTTCAGTTTTAGAGAATCTTTATATGACATTATTTAAAGCACATGTACTAATGTAAATATTAACGACGTGAGAGACAAGTCAAGAATTACAGTTTTGTAATTTTTGAAGAAAAAAATAGAGCATTTTGTCGTTTATGCTATAGTGTAGAGTGCATTTACCACCATCTCTTCCAGAAGCGTAAAGAAAAAATTGGAGCAATTTTTGAGAAAATCTTGTTTTTGTAATATTTTGAAATTGCAAATTCACAAGAAAACAACTAAAAGTTTCAAAAAAATGTACGTACCTTTCATGAAAGGACACATTATGGAAAACAAATTGTATTTGTGAGAAAAATCACTATCTTCAATTTTGTAGTTGTAGGTAGACACCGAAAAAAATTCAAAATTGTGCAATTTTCGAAAACTTAGAATTAACCGTGAAAATCGGGTCTATGCCACCTGTTTAAGTGTATTTTACACTATGTTTAGCAGAAATTTGAAGGAAAAATTTGGACCCATTTTTTGAGAAAACTTTAGAAATGTCCGGGAGGCTTTATGTAAAGTACCCCCAAATTTTGAAGAAATGTTTTTAAAATGTAGCGTTTCGAGTCTAGCCAGATTGACCGGGAAATATCCATTTTGGAGAAAATTCTACGAATGGTTTAGACAGTGTTCACAGACGGACAGACACGGACGTTTTGAAAAACCTTTTTCGGTATCAGGGGACCCCAAATACGAAATCAATTTTTTCTGCGCATTCATAACTTTCTCTATATTACTCCGTATATACGTACGTGTTCCAGAAAGTGAAAACGAATTATTTTGGTCCTGTATTATTAGTTTGTACCAAATGTAATTATGATTGACTCGTGCTTACCATCAATATACAAGTTATAATACTCGTCGCTAAGTTTGTGGAATAGGAATTCGTAATTAGAAGAAACTAACTCGCTTTTACGGAAAGTAATTGATAAATGTTTTACGTGTACAATCTTCAGGCCTTGATGTTATCTGTTAAACAGAAAACGCACTCAGTAATTAATTTGTAGAACGGCCCGCAGATTTACCGAGCGAATGGCCCACCGCTTTCCTCAGGGCGTTTGATGAATTCGCAGTGACCCACCTTTCCCCCATTCTCCGAATCGCCCCCTCCGCCCCCTCCACCCCCCCCCCCCCTCTGCCCCGCGGGTTGCGCTTCATTGTGGCTTCCCACGCGCCGGCCCTGTTCCGCGCGAGGTCGCGAGGGTTCCCGAACAAGAGCGCGCATTGGCCACGCGGGCTCCCCGAACGGCCGCCTCCACCGCCGCCGCGGGAGCTGCCGATCGCCACAGCAGGCGCCGATCCAGGCTCGCACTCGATCATGCAGGTGAAGTGCTTCCATATTGTTCATGTGTATAAATCTTGTAATAATCCTAATAAAAATCTATTTGAAAGTTGTAAAAAAAATCTTTTAAGCCAAACCGAAATGGTCTAATTAGAAAACATCCTATCCGTGCACCCAATTTTAAATTTATCCACGTGCTTATATTTTGATTGTTTAATAGTACAGCATTATTCTCATAATTACATAATACGTGTAATACTATTCTTAACGCTCGGATTGCGTTGTTGGAAACTACGCCATTTGTGTCATTACAACCATGTTAACTGGCGGCAAAACGTGAACTAATCCCGTGACGTTACTCACTCGGCTTAGTTCAGGCCCTTGATACTTTCTTCGCCGTGTAACCTCGCACTGAAATCTTGGAAAATAAATCTCACAGCTCAGCCAAGAAATCGAAGTTATCAACCGTAGCCACGAAACGGATCCTTGAAATACACAGACTATCCCCCTAAAAGTGAAATTATTTATTTATTATATATATTATATATTATGTATTATATATTATGTATTATATATTATATATTATATATTATATATTATATATTATATATTATATATTATATATTATATATTAAACTATACATTCTATAACACAATACCTACATGAAGAGAACCTTCTTAAATGAATAATCATAAAATGCCCATCTCTGAACTACAACAAAAGCATCCCCCCTTCCTACGAATGCCAACAATCGTTCCTAAGAGCACGGTCAGAGAGCCGGTGCAGTGCGAAGGTGTCAGAACCATCTGACAAACAATTCTTGACAAAGATAAAATGAAAATTATCAATCGTATTTTCAAAATTAGAAATGAATCTTATTAATTACTTTTAGCGTCTTGTGTTTTGAGTTGAATTGCGAATTATTTTCATCGGTTACAGCAAAATTTCTATAATTTCTAAGTGTACAGGTAATTAAATAATTATAAAGGGAGTACTTTATAATTCTCGCTGGGCTCATGGTGTAATACATTTAACTATTCTCTTACGATGCATTCACCTCTGTTACTCTTGAATAAATATGTTGCTTGCTTGCCTGCTTGCTTGCCTGTTGGGACTGCTTCAGCAACATGATCACGTTTTGTATTTTTAACTTCTACTTCATGTCAACCGTGACAAATTCTGGAGTTTCACGTCTTTTGCTTCACTAACACCCTTGGCGGGCATTGACCCTTCAAGGTCATCGTTTTGGTGAAACGTCGTAGAGAAACGTAGGTAACTTCTTGAGTTCAAAAGACCAATTATTTTGTGTCATGAAAACATATTTTGGGTCCCATATATGAATAAAAAAGAATGTTTTTGTAATTTTGACTTTCTCGTCATACTAAGTTTCCGGAGTGAAGAGAAAGTATTGTAATACTGCGGAGGAGATCAATGATTTTTTCTACAGAAAGACTCGTAATTTTGGGCCCTGGTAACGTAAAGTGTACAAACCTGTTCCTATGTGTAGTAAATTCTAGGGAAAGGCGATTTCACTGTTCGGCATCTGATGGCGCAGCACTAATGCGACTGGTGTGTTCTGATCTGGTACGAAGAAAAGAGCTTTAGCAGAAAATCTTTTTGCAGGTTCATGTAGGAGTATAATGTTACGTAGCTGTTTCAAATAATGCGATGAATTCTTGAAGCACCTTGTTGTAGTCTTCGTTCTAGCATATTTATTTCCTAATGCGTACTATCAATAAAAATAGTGCTATCTAATAGTGTTCACAATAAAAATGGTTAACTCTACCAAAATATGAATCAAACCCTTTATTAGTTCGTGAAAAATTAATTAAAAGTCGATCAAATTCTGCCTATCCCTATTTTCAACTAAGTTATAACAAAATTCACGCAGAAAGTTGAATCCTTTGGGCCAAGTTCCAGTAAGTTTCAAAAAATATGCCTGCTGCAAATATGTTGGAAAACAATTCAATACTTCATTGTTTGCGCCCTTGTGCCAATTATTGTGTCGAAAATGATGTTTCGATATCATATAAGTTACAAGTATATTTGAGGTGCCATTAGGTTTTGAATCACACATAAATAAGACGGGATGATCTATTTAGCACAAAGTTGCATCGGGTTCCTGAAATGGGTAAGAAGGTTGAATTTAATTCACACATTGCAATGTACATTTAAAATTAAAATAATAATTTTGATCGAACGTTAGCTTTCCATTCTCGAAATAGTGGACATTAAAAACATGAAAACTACTTTGTTTCAAAAACAAGTTAAATATTTTCTCTCACGTCTATATCATTCATTAGACTTTGTTGATGATATTTGATCATATATTAGTATTATCGGTTATGTATATAACTTTATTATTATAATAGAGACCGGGAGAGGTGTCTGAGGGCATCAACTGATGTCAGTGCAATGCCTCTGACAGGGAGGTCCTAGATTGGGGTCCTCCTCTTCCTTGTCCTATTCTCAGCCCTTACTTACACACACTTACACTAACATGCACTACACTACCACTCTTGCTAAGAGACGTGTCGGGGTCTTAGAGCTTGTCCCGGTAGGGGCGAAGATATTGTCGGCTTCTTCTCCTAGTGGAAGAATTGCCTTTTTTCTTATCCAAAATTGCGGACTGCATTCCAAAGTGCACATTTTTCGAGCTTACAGTTCTGCTTCCTAAACAGATCATTGCAATGGAACTACTGCTCTTTTAGAGCACTAATGAAGTAGGGAGAAATTGAGCACATTACGAAACGAAATATGAAACTGGATGGATATAATATATAACCAATACGAGAAAAAGAAATATAAAATGCTTCAAAATTAAAGAAACAATATCAAAAGGAAGACAGTGTAACTGCGTCGAGCGAGGCGAAGGCAGCAAGTTTTGGCTGGAACGGGGAAGGACGCACAGGAGTCGGAAACCCGAAAAGTGGTTTGGTGTTCCAAAGCTGCCTTGACTTGCCCATTTTACCAGGGAGTTTTACGGCCTCAAAGGTGTTCCTTGAGCTCTGTTTATTCTCAATCACCACTCTTGGAGCGTCCGTTCCTCACACTGACATCTCAATATCTGAATGCGACATTTTTTTGGTGTATCTTCGTATCTCTATCATCCTTTGCCGTAGGAACGTGCGTAAGGAATTTCCCAAGCTAGAAGCTCCCACCTCACAGATTGGTTGATGGAAAATTTACACTAATCACTCCGTGGTCGGGGCGAATTCGAGGGGTATGAGCTCATAGGTAATTCTCCTTGGCATTAATTACGGGGCTATCGCCGAGAAACTGGGAAATCGACTGAGCATTTCCAATTTTCCAACAGGCAATGGAACCGAGGTCCTAGGCCTCCATGCAGAAGCCGAAAGTGAAGCGGGAGGGGGTGGAGGCGGCACGGGTGATTTGCAGGCGCACAGGCGCGTGTGTAAGGTCGCTCAGTGACACGGACACACACCGCTGCCCTCGCGTGCAGCTCTCCCCCTCTGCCCACCGCCCACTGCCCACCTAACGTGTTCCGAGCCCACCGCGCATGGCTGCTCGGTCACTGTTGCGCTTCTGGCGGTCTCGCTTGCGAAAGGGAAACGTCCGCGTTGTGAATGGTGACATAAGGACGTGTGTGTACCATTTGGATCGGTCTGGACCAACAACAAGGCGCTAGTTTCTCGCTGGCCGTGATCAACTCACGTGCTTAGTTAAACGGCATGGAATTCGAAACTCGCAGATGCCTATAGGGTTTTCAAAGATTACTATGAGGGCAATTTTTTCTCTCATTGATTATTTCTACCAAATCATACAAATTTAAACAGTTTCCAACATTTCGCAGAAATATTTGTCAATTCTTACAATGGATGGCAAACTCGTATCGACTTTGGGGGGCTAGAAAACAAAAATATCCAATCAGCATAACATTTGACAATCACAAACAATTCGTTGGAATGCTGGTTTTACCGGCTTCTACTCGCAGTGGTAAACCACAACAACAATGCCCCAAAATCTGAGAAATGGAACCAAAGTGCAAGGTTTTCTATCTGATGCCTCATATCTTATTCCTCGTACTGCGTCCAAAACAGGTTATACACACTTATACACGAAGCAATACAGATTTAAAATTCACTACTTTAGAACCTCTGTGGTAGGTGTTAGTGTTAATTTATTGAAATAAAATTTGGTACACTGTGAAACAAGCCAAGAGGGGGAAACGGCAAGGTGCCTTTCTAATCAGATATTGTAACTCCACGATCTCCTCCAAAAATGACTATCCTAATGCACACAACAACTTATGTTGTTTCAATCGGGTTTGAACTCGGATTATTTCAATCAATTTTTTGTCTCTGCTATCTGTACGGATAAACAGGTAATTAGCAAGTAACTATAATTTGATGAATACTGCAAAAGGCACACCTAAATATATTTTCCTGGCTACAGAGGTACCATTTCAGGATACAATTTATTTTGTCGTTATCAATTTTCTATAATCGTATGCGCTTATTTATTATGAATCCGTGAAATGAAAAAAAGTAGTAAGTATTCCACAACTTGCGAAGAATCAACTTCTTTCTTGCTATAGTGTTATCTAATCATCATTTAATAAATCAAGACTTACATTAGTATAACTAATGCTGGAGGCGTCACCAATCTTTAGACACAGTTAGTTTATCACTTAAGTTATTAAATACCTTAAAAAATATTTATTCCACTTTGAATCGAAGGGGTCAGTGAACTATGTGCAGAAACTAGTACGACATGCTCTACGATGTAAATTGAATTAAAATTTCAGCGCACACGGCATGTTTCATACCTCTGCATAGTTCTGTAATTAAAAATACTCTAGCTGCAACGCTAGAACTGAAGATATGTCATTTAAAAAATGATTTAAAATTGTTTTTATTATTAAAATCAATTAAAATTCTGTTTTAAATCATCTTCCTCATTGTAAGAGACTCCATGATGTCTCTCACAACCGACACACTCCCAAACTGTGAGCAAACTGTGCCCAAAACACGCTCCGCCTGTACTGCCGGGAACAACCCAGAATAACGGTACGGATAATAGTTCCGATCCTCTACAGCAGGGGTTCCAAACTGGGTCGGTGTAGACCCCCTGGAGGGTCGATGAAATTTTGAAGGGGGGTCGATTAGGGTGTCATTAAACGAATTTGAACCAGCGCCTGATCAGTATATTCAAGATTGATTACAAAACATATATTGTTTTCTGGTCCGGTATAATGCAAAACACTAGATAAAACGTAAGGGGTAATGGAGCAAGCAATTCACTCAAAAGGTGTTGATGAAAGAAAAAAGTTCGAAAATGTCTGCTGTACGTGGATACGTATAGATTTCATAGGCAATTAGAAGTGCGCTCGCCCTCCTAGTCGTAGAGCAAGTCAGCAAGAACGACCGGTAACAGAATGCAAATCGTCCGGCTCTATTATTCATATTGCTATTGAGAGGGAGGATAACGATACCCGATGAAGCAGACGTAAACGAATTTATATAACGTTATCTAATGCATTGCTGTACGCATTACATAGTATCCACACATTATCGCCGTTGTCATATATCTCTAATGTATATAATTCGCCATCTAGCATCACATCAGATAAAATGAAAGCATATATTTGAAGTTCATTTTCTGCCAAGGATAATTTTTGTAATATCGATCCTTTCCACCATTTTATGTTCCGTTAAAGAACGTGTTAATAATTTTATTACCTTCTGCTATAAGATGTTTAGGGCTGTTTTATGACTCCACAATTTACGACGTAAAGGCCATTCTATTAATCATAACAGGAACCGGGTGTTGATATGTAAAATATGATTTTAATTAGAATAAGTATAGAATAGTATATTAATAACACATTCCTCAAAAATTGGTATACGCTAAGCCAAAAAGTACACATTGTAATTATATTATTGTTATAGTTGTTCAACGAAATACGACTTTACTGCCTCATAATAAAAAAGTTACTTCCAAAGTAGTGGATATAGACATCTTTTGGTTGACTTGAACATTTTTTACTTGCCATTAACTAATTGATAGGCTACTGCTACAAGTAGACTCGCCACTAACTACCTTTTAAAATTTAAAAAATAAAATTCAACTGCACGTGTTTTTTTTTTCGCTTTAATTTTCGTTAGTGCGGGTTTAGATAACGCCATACGATAACGCCATTTGTTGTATTTTATATTTTCAATTATTTATAAATCGGTAAATATAACTATTTTTATACCTTGTGAAATATTTAATATCGTGTACTAGACAAGTTTATTTTGAATAAGTTAAGTAAATCGCAAGGGTCCACGGTTTTTATGAAGTTAAACAAGCGGGTCTACTTAAAAAAGGTAGAAAATTCTGCAATAACATTTAATTTACGATATTGTTTAAAATGTATGCAGCTAAACAGTATTAGTATTTTACAGAATTGAAGGTGTGATGACACCATATTCAATGGCACGTTTCAGGAAGTGACTGGTTGAGGAAATCGAGTCAACGTAACGGATGTTCAAGGTCGGCGAGTTGTAAAAAAAGTGCGGAGTCATAGCATTTTGTGACGGTCCATTCTGTCGGTTTCTGAATTCTAGGTTAAAACCGATTAAAGGGAAATCTCGTGTAGTTCGTGAATGGGGACGATACTTTGCAACCGGAAGAGATGTTTGTCATCCTGGCTCAGTTGACTGTAGTCCTGGTATGCAAGGCAACATCCGTAGCGAATTTGGATCCTATCATGGCGAAAGATGCATGACGTTTTTGCCTGGTGTACATTAAATGTTGTGTAAATAGTTAACTCAAAAAAGTGACAAATGAAAAAATTAAATCGTATGACATGAGTTTTTCATAAGCGAAGAAAATTAGTAATGCCACCTATTGTTTCATACATTTCAAGGTAATTAGTTTATTCACACGCATTTTATCGGCAATTTTTTTATCGTGGTATTTGCTTCATATCGTAAATTTCGCGTACAAAATTATGATTTTAGTAAAATTTGGTTAATACAGCACATAAAAGTAAAACTGAAGAGCGATGTGGAATCATAATTTTCTAATAGTGAACGTTGTGATTTTCTTTCTTAAATTTTGCATATATCCATTTGTTGAACACAAATAACTTATATATAGTAATTAAATCAATTTTACAAACAATTATACTCTTTGATACAATTTCTATCTTCCCGATACTGTGACGTAGTGAAATAAGAAATAAATTTCAATAACAAAATAAAAATAATATATTCAAAGAT
Organism: Gryllus bimaculatus; assembly: GCA_017312745.1. NCBI lineage: Eukaryota > Metazoa > Arthropoda > Insecta > Orthoptera > Gryllidae > Gryllus > Gryllus bimaculatus. Next base: position 7,650,994 of record BOPP01000039.1, on the reverse strand, counting down.
T
>BOPP01000039.1:7624418-7648848 GCA_017312745.1 Gryllus bimaculatus | reverse complement strand
TATATATACATATATATACATATATATACATATATATGTATATGTATATATATATGCAAGACGCTATATACCATGAATACGTAATAGTATATATTTCTGCAAAATATTACCTTTATAGTAATGTAATTCAGTGCATCGTTTTTTTTTACATTTTATATAAATTGACAACTTGCCAAAAAGTCTCGTATTAAGTTATATTTAAATTGCTCTATAAATTATAAGATTACAATCTAATTAACGAATCGATATTTAATATGAAATATTGAATTATATAACATAAGAATTCACTTATGAACGATTAACATATTTATAGTTCATGTTAAAATTGAAATAGAAAAGAACGTAGTAATGCTATGGGAATAATAATATCTTCATTACACCCTATTTGTATCAGAGTTTTTGCTTGAGTCAAATCTCGAACGCTTTATGAATATAAAATAGTTTCCACTGTTTCGTAGGCATTCGGCAAATATCAAAGTTATGGGATGGTGAAAGATCATGATGGGATGAAAGTCATGAAGTAGTAAATATAAGAAAATCTTCTTTTTAAATTTCTGTGTTCTGTGTATATCCTTTATGACATGGCGCGCCTTATAATATATAGAGATGCTCTCTCTCACGGTACTCTTTTATTGAAGTGTACATTCAGACAGGAAAAATATTTAACATTGATTACGTATACTGCTTCAAATATCATGGATACTGTTGTAAAAAGAGTTGAGTTATCACAACAAATTAGTGGAGAAGAATAACACTAAAATAAAATGTGTCAATTCACTAAAATGATGTTGACATCTGCCAAAGTGCGGACATGATGGGCACATACATTTACCAGAAAAATAATTAATTCTGAAATAATAATGACGGTTGTGACAACCTGAAGGTGATTAAAATAATGCATAAGTAGTAGTAAGAATCTGAGAAGGTACTCAAGTGACATACCATCATCGATCTCATGACTACAATTGTTCATGATATATTGAATATTCAGTTTTTGTGTGGCCTAAATGTAATAAAGAGGATTTTTAAGAGTAATATTATTCTGCAACAGTTATAAAACTATATAAATAGAGCAACAATAAACAATTCACTCGTTGCCCAATAGCACTAGTTTCGCTGAAATACACGCATAATGATCAAGAACACTGCTAACGGCGAGCGTAGACAACGGCTCCTGCTGAAACGTGCCAGTGAGAAGGGTTGTTGATTCCATACGGTGGCGGAAATCTACTTAATGTGATTAACATCAGTGAGGTTGTGGCGCCTAGTGGAATGCTCTGATCAGTGACTTCATTGGTTTTCCTTCTCAATTCAGTGGAATGCTGAAACAGTATTCCATACAACAGGCCACGGACAGCGCGTGATATATCCTTCCCTTATCATTATCGACATCCAATTATCTCTCCCAAGCTAGACTGTGGCGCCGTGAAGGAATACTTCCCGTCTTAAACGTACACCATCATCACCGACGGAGAGATCTTGCAGACACTGCAATTGCGCGGAATAAATGCTAGGAAAAATAAACAAAATGATGAGTAAAATAGAATGTTCCCTTTTCCAAATGTTAAACGTGATCCACGCATTCCAAAAATGCTTCAACTCTACTTAGCTTTTTTTAAATACTACTCTGCTGCATTATATTTTGTCCATGCATTGAAGAAATACGCACATAATCACAAAGGAATGAGGAACAATACAGTAATATTTTCAAAATATTTTACTACAAACACGATCTAGTTTTACATGTATTTAAAAGGGGTTCACTTCCATTTTGATTTTAATACTTCTGTTGCAATGAAGCCATTCACTTTTCTGGCTCGTCAGCTGGTCGGTGAAGACTTTTCAAATTTATTCCTTGTTGTTTTGAAACGTCGTATTGACGTTCTACGCCCCATCTTTCTAGGATTTCTACACAAGAAAATCTTAGGTCTCGAAATTAACAATGGATAAGTCAATAAGTCACGTCAATAAGTTGAAAAAACAGAAAGACAATATTAATGGCTACATTAAGGCTCGAAGAACTCGGTAATTCAACCAAAAGGTTTTCACGCTAGTCGAGTATGCTGTAGAACATCAGGCCGTATTCTAGTGTCCCGATACCGAAGATTCTTCCATTCTTTTCCTACGTTTTTAGTATGTCGTATTTAGTATTTAGTATTTACTATTTAGTATTTAGTATTACTACGTATTTAGTATTTAGTCTGCGAGGGCGCCGGCCTAGCCATTGCCCGAGACCCCCGAGCAACCCTGCTCTGCCGCAAGCGCCTCTGACGACAGCCGCTCTGCTTGGCCGGCCGACCGGCAGCGCCTCTGTCTTCTGGGAAGGACTGAGCAATCATCTCAACAATGACGCCCGCTTACGAAATGCGTGGGCTACGGACAACTAATATGCCGAATATCGTAACTCGAGAAGACAGAAATGCGAAAGATTTGGGGTTTACGTTCGTGTCTAATTGTTTTTAGAAACAATATGATTGGAAAATATTTGATCTGGTTATACGCTTATTCTAAATGAGCGAAAAAAAGTTCTGAATACGTGGTTAATAAACGTCCTTCTGTTCTTTTATACTAATTTAATATGAAAATAGCATGTTCTTATTTTATCCTTATGACTTCTGCGTACTCTTTCTAGAAACAGTAGTTGATGGGTGACATGTTTTATAATAAACGCAGTAATAGTCAAAACTTGCGGGAACGTGATAAAATAACAAATTATGGCAATAAATGAGATTTACAAATAGAAGAGCGACTTATGAAATTAATGAAGTACTTTGTCTAAAATGATTTTTAATGTTCGAGAACGTTTCACATTATTCGAAATGACGAGTGTGTTGTTTTCTGAAACATCCTTCCTGCAATATCTTTGTCGGAAAGCTATCATCCATCAGCAATAAAGAGTACTTTAATGTTCTTCGAATACACATGTTTTTATCTTAAACAAAATGGACAGTTGTTACAGCAATTGTTTCCACTATCATTATTCGAACAAGGAACTCAATCATAATTTCTACACGTTCATCATACATGATTCAGCGCACATCGTGGGTGTAGTGAGTGTTGCCTAGATAACAGGCGCACTTGATATATGCATTGGAAACGCTATTTAGCCATTTCCTTTTTGACTTCTTTTTGCATATTATTTTTAATTTTCGTAGATACATCGTTATTATTAAAATTAATGTTATATGTACTATAAGTTATGAAAATATTTACTTTGTGCTCGGAAACAACTCCCTTTGCAGATGGGTTTCGAAGTTTGAAATAACGTTTTTTTGGGTTTTAAATAGAATAAAAACTCTTTTCATCACATCTCATCGCGTGGACACAGAATGGCTTATTGCGTACGTAAATGTGTGTTGTAGTGAAGTTTGGTGTCAGAAGAGACTAACGGTGTCGATTCATTTCGATCATAGGAAACGTTATGATGAAAAATATCGTTAAAATAGAAATTTTATATTCACACTTAAGATACTGTTTGAGTTTTGAAAGACGATATGTTTTAAATTAAAAATTATTTTTAGTTTTCAATACTTAAGTAATACAAAAGTGTAGTTGTTTCAAAACCACACTTTGGTATATTGCTACTATAAAGAGAAAATTACTCACGAAATGACAATTTTCGACGTGTTATAATAAATGGCATTTAAGAGCGATGTTGACTTGATCGCAATTTTGGTCCGTTGTACGTTTCTTAAAACTCGGTAAAATTATAAAAGAAATCATATATTTTACTTTAATTAACATGCATTTTTACATTACATTAAAATACAATTTGGTGAGTAAGTGAGTAGTTAATATTGGTTTAGGTAGAGTGTAGGAATTGTTAATATAGATTCTTTACAAGTCATGATTGAAATGGCGGACTTTCAGTTTGAATTTCGTGACGAACCGATGCAAATATAAAATTTAATATCATACGATGTACAATAGGGATACAAAATAAAATTTAATTTTATACGATATAAGTTAGCTTGTACGTTATTTTATGTGATCGCGGAAACCTCGTTTTCGGTAGCTAATCACTTCAGAGTGCCTGCGTTGACATGATAATTCAAACAATTGTCTCCACAAAAATACTCGTAGGCTTGCGGGGTTTTCACTATCCAGGTATCTCCCACCAACGGGGCACCACCCCATCCAGGACAAGCCCTAAGCTCACGACTGGTCTCTCAACATGTGTGTAAGTAAGGGGTGACGGCAGAACAAGTGGAAGGAAAGATCGCGCCCGGTCCGTGAACCGTATGTTAAGTAACTGCTCCGGCATTCGCCTGGTGCAGATGGCAGAAACCACTTACAGTACCGATCAGAGCAGCCGGTCGCTAGAATTCGTCTCTACAGAATTCTACCCAGTTATGTAACCAGTGTCGAAAATCCTTCCACCGTCGGGATTCGAACCCTAGAACCACCCGATCAAAGGCACTGCGTTGACATCAATTGATGGCCTAAGCCACCTCGCCGTTTGTAGTGACGGAAGTCCGTCACAGTCGGGAGGGGAGTCTGAAGCGCTCCCGGCCGACGCTGCCGCACCCCTCCGGGTGAGTATGCGATCGCAGCGCGGGGCTCGTGTGCGCAGAGGATTGCTTCGTGCGGTGGCGCGCGGGCTTCCGGCTGGCGCGCGCGCTGGTGGCTGCGGCGGTGGCGGCGCCGTCGCTGGCGGCGTGCCGCGCGGCGTGCGAGGCCGAGCGGCGCTTCCCGTGCGGCGCCTTCTCCCTCAGGTGAGCACGCCCCCCCCCCCCCGCCACTCGCACGCCACACCGAACTCAGAGACGCGCGAAAGCGTTAACACAGTACTAGCGATTCAACAAAATACGAGTAATTGAAAGGTATGATCGGCAGGTCAAAGGGTAATGAAGTAATACATAAAAACACAAAATTGTCTCACGTCATACATATTAAATGGGTGGGGGTCAACGATTACACTTTAACAGACACCACATTATAAACAAAACAAATTAATACAAAAAACATAATCACCTTATACAAATTTTAATTTTTCCCATAATTTTAAACCATAATTAGCTTTAAAAAGAATATAAATGACTAGTCACTGATGTTAAAGTAATTGATATAATTACGAAGAAATTCTAGCACTCGATATAAAATGACACGCGAAGACTCACAATTCTGAAACAACAAAATATCATTACAACTCGGTAGGCAAACCCGTTTAATATGTATTGAAATAATAAACTATCCTGTTACTTTCTTTATTAGTATGATAATTAATCATGCAAATTTTCAGAGTCGTATTCTGATTACGTTTCAAGCATTGATAATAGCGATTAAGCAAAAAGTTTTTCACGACGAACGAAGCTCAATTAACGAATGTAATTGATATATGTCAAAATACGTCATCGCAACAATTTTAATAAGTAATTACTCTTCTAATGAATATTTGATTATTATACGACTTTTTGCATCAAAGTAATTTGTAATACCTTTGGTTTTCTAATGACACAAGAAAATAAGTTCGAAATTGTCGTTCTGTTTCGTAATTTTATAATCCTGAATGTGTGCTTCTGTAGGTTTCATTACGTAATTTTTGAACATTAATTCATTTTCAACATATTTATTTTCAACCTATTACAAGAATTCAACTGTTCAGATAAAAAATGTAAACTACATACACCTATCTATGAATACATGAAAGAATTTCTTAATACCCCTTGATTTTTTTTCCCGGTAATGCACAATTTCGTAACGTGTGCAAAACAAAACGCAGATTCCACGCTTCTCAAATCCATCCATTTTAAAAAAAATATTTGATGTATAAAATGCAATTACATTTCAAGAAGTCACAGTATAAAAGTGAGTCATTTCTCTTGAACAAATTAATGGGGCGGGGTCCGAACTAAAATTGCCAGCACACGCGAAACATTTCCCCGGCAACGCGTCCGCAGGTACTCCAGCGGCCCCGGCGACCCGTGCCTGCTGACGGAGGCGCCCGCGGCGACGCGGCTGCGCCCCTACCACGACCTGCTGCCCGACCGCGACTACGACGTCTTCCTGCTGATGCCCGTGGCGCGCGCCGCCGCCGAGGACCTGCACTGCCTGCCACCCGGGCCGCCGCCCGAGCCGCCCGGCCACCGCGGCCCGCCGCACCCGCCCGGCAGCGGTGAGCTCCTCGCCCTCGCCCACGCCCACGCCCACGCCCACGCCCACGCCCACGCCCACGCCCACGCGGCTCTGCACGTTCGCTGCGTTGATTGTTTGGTGTTTCCGTGCGCCTCAATGGCTACCGTCACTAGTCCCATAAGTGTAGTGCATGGTGTGTTGCGCGGGGTGGCTGTGTTCCTTCCCCATTAGAATTGACGCAGATCTGCACATTGGTTTAATTGCAAAACAAAGCCTGTCCTGAGGCTTGTTCTCTCCTCAGGTATCTCCCCCTCACTCTCCAATGAGGCTCCGCCTTAGCCGGGACAAATTCTAAGCGCCCGTCTTGTCCCCCACATGTGTGCTTCTCTAGTGAATGTATTTGTGTGCGAGTAATACGAGATGAGGGAACAAGGATGAGGAGAAAAAGATCGCGCGCGGTCAGTAGCTTGTTAGTTAGGGTATGCTCCAGAATTCGCCTGGTACAGATCGCACAATCCACGGAAAGCTGACGATCAGAGCTGCTGGCCGGTAGAATTCACCTCCAGACAGCGGCTAATTTCAACGCATGTATTCAACTAGCGTAAAATATCCTCCACCGTCGGAATTCGATCCCGAGGACCTCCCGGTCAGAGAAGTTGGTGTGGAAACCGTTGCTGACCTGAGTCCTCTCAGCCGGTCAACACGTTTTGCTGGTAGCGAACGACTGCACGCGCAGACCCGAGGTTCTCGACGAATGTTTGCTTCGTTTGATGTGCCTAATTGACCACCAGTGATTAGCGGAAACAAGCCCTTCGCAGCCACTCGGAATCAGGCGTGCGATCGGACGCTACTTGCCGAATGTATGGAGCTACCTTTAACGTAGGCATGACAATGTAACAAGTAGTCTACTTTTAACATAAATCAGGACCTATAATTCACAGCGACTGGGAACGTGAACACCAGCCTGCAACGACAGCCACTTATCAATATCGGAACAAACACTCGATTCAGAAATTCTATATACCGTTCCAAGGACGTTAAGTAAAATGAACGCGATCATGTTTGAATGAGAATTACTTTCTACACGATGAGCGTCTGTTTCTACAACGAATAGACACGTACAGTAAACCCTCATTAACTCAAATTCCAAAGTTCCCAAATAATTGTAGTTCGTGGTATGAAAATTCGTGTTATCCGATTATTTTTAGTGACCGTATTACTGTAATTCCTTGCCGGGACCAAAGTTTTGTTCGGCTTACGGCGAAATTTGTCTTGATTGATTTCATTGTCACCGATTCCGGGAGCGTCTACTAGGGTCCGTAAGTGCATTGTATGTTTTTGATCGGAAGGTGGCGCGGGTATTCCTCCGCTGTATGGCGAGATTCGGCGACGACGTACCGTTGGCTAGTGGGGGTTTCTCTAACCAGGTATCCCCCATCAGCGGGGCACTGCCCCAGCCAGGACACGCTCAAAGTTCCCGACCGGTCTCACGGCGTGTAGCGCATATTAGTGTGTGTGTGTGTGTGTGTGTGTGTGTGTATGTAAGGGGTGAAGATAGGAAGAGGAAGAGTTGGGAAAGATCGCGTGCAGTCCGTCGCCCGTTTGTTAAGATACTGCACCGGCATTCGCCTGGTGTTGATCGGAGAATCCACAGAAAACTATCTGATAAGAGCAACCGGCCACTAGAAATATCCTCTAGATAGTGACTGAATTCGTCCTAGCTGACAAGCTAGTGTCGAAAAATCCTGCGACCATCGGACTTGAACCTAGAACCTCCCGGTCATAGGGAATGCAGTGACATCAATTGATGCCCTCAGCCGTTTCTCCCGGTCGAAATTGATGTTACGCGAGTTCGTGATAACGAGGATTTACTGTAGTTTTTTTTAATATTGCTGCAGTACACGATTTTATGTTCTTGCATCACCTTAATGTTAATGGGAAAGCTTGCAACTTGCGTACTTTCGTGGTTACGTTTTATGTTTATGATCATGATGACGATCACTTCTACTATTTAACGTTTCACGTTTAGTACTGAAAATATTAACTTGGCGAGATTTTCAGTTTCCAAACCAACCAGGCCCAATACCTTACCCCGCAAATTTCACAACTTCATTTGTAAAATCTAAACAAGAATATTTTTTATTCATTTCGTAATCGACTACGGCCAATCACATAGATTAAAAATTAATTTTCCATCTTAGTCACAAAAGTAGAAAAGACCAACAGTTTCAGGCCCAGCCAATCCCTAACATTTTACTTTCTTTGCAGGTTAAACATTCTATTAAAAAAATACCCACATTTACGATGTACAAAATCTGAAATATTATCGTATAAACAGACAGTTAAATATAAGTGAAAGAAATATTTTGAAGTAAGAAGTAGAATTTTGTAAAATGTTTTTTTCGTGTTTTTATTGAAATTACAGAACGTGGACGTCGAATCTCAACCATTTATGTGTTCGGCACTGTCTCTATAAAGAGTGTGTGGATTGTGTAGTAACCCCTTGTTAGTTTGCCATGACCAACGCCGGATAAATCTGGTTAATATTCATAATTCATGACTCGTTCCTGAGACTCGTTAGTGACATGTGATGTATTAAGTGTATTGCTATCTCGAATTTAAGGGAGGCCTCTCACATCAATAAGCTCCTTTATTTCTCTCGCCCACAATGATACCTGTTTCTTCCCTCTATTTAGAGCCGATAATTTACTATCATTAGATGTCAAACCTATGAACTTCAGGCCGTAAAATATGTGACTCAAATTCAACAACCTATCTACGTGTCATATTAAGCATACTTTATTCATTGTTCACCTGCCTTAGAGCTAACGCTTCGGAGAATGGAGATGGAGAGTCAATTGTTGAACAAATGCGATAAAGCATTGGGAGGAAACGTTATAATCCGCAATATTATCGTTATAATGTGCAAAACCAATTTTACTTAAAGTATTCTGGAAACTAGCGGGGCATTTACGAACTTCGTCATTTACGAACGTCGTCAATTACGGACGTCGTCATTTACGGATGTAGTTTACCCGCTTGTTGTGCTTGGAATTTCTGCATGCGAGTCGTTGGTCGATTGCACATTGTCCATTTCTTTCACGTTAATATTGTCTGCATGTACTCTGAGAAGCTGAAATTGTGAAAATGTGTTTAAACTGAACATTTGCTTGCCAGCGGTATACGTTATTTTTTTGTACCACAATTCTAGAGAGCTCATGAGAGCTTTTGAGCGTTGGTTATTGACTCAGGGTCGTGAATGCCTATTCTTTTCTGACGGTGTCGTGAAGATTTAGGGAGATGTTTCTTAAACACATCATCATTCTCAATGGCTGGGCGATAGAACTCACCGAGTGAGACGTATTTTTTCTCCAAACCTGTTTGACGACTTCCAAAAATGCTGCCGTAGTTTAGACAAGAATTTTTTTTTCGCAAACAAGGCTCTGGTATGTTGTTGACAGAGGTCGTGACACGTGCGAACAGGAGAATTCAACGCTCTCAGAAATGAATGACATATATGTCTCTCGTATGAATGGGAGTTGAAAAATAGTATATTATGAAATGATAGGTACCAATAGTGTGATGAGAAGTGATACTACGATACGACCGAGTATCGTAAACGTTATACGTGTATTATATTACTCATTACATCGCGTTTTATAGAGAGATACTTTTTTAGGACTAATGATAGCTATTATAAGTTAAAATTTTACATTGTACTGATATGTGGTAGCTGGCATGCAGTGTGAATCCCACGCCCCCTAGCGGACGTTAACCAAGGTCTCCCAGGTAGCACCCCAGGTCCGACTTCAAACAACTAGAACACGAGTAAAATTAGGATTCAATTTATTAAAGAATTGTCATTATCAGCTTAATAAATGATACAGGTCTCATAGTGATACGAGATTCGTATTCTGTAATCTGATTCTCTTCCGAGCTTTAGAAAGGGGAAGGCGTGTGCAGTTGACCAATAATTAATTCCTTCTCAAATGTAAACTTCTATAATTGGTTAAACATCTGTACTATATTGAAGCTGTAATATTCACCATTTAACTACAATTTATCTAAACTCGGTGATTACCGTGGAAATCTTGTGAAAATCCATATGGATGATAAAAGAAATAATATTTTACAATAAAAACGATTTTGAAAGAATACTTCTTTTACCCATTCTTTCCATTAGCATTACATTTAACTCAAAATGACTTATTTTGAAACTAATTGCAATCATGTAATACCAAAGTTGTAAAATGAGAATAGAAAAAGTAGAGTCAGAATCAGTATGTTTCAGTGTTTCAGAAATGATATTTGAGAATCAGCATATAGTTTTACATAGAATTAATTTATATTTCTATGTAAAACAGAAATGAGTTACATTTTCAGAGACAAAAGTATTGAAGTCAATTTCTGCAACTCTTCATATTTATACAATCTAACATACCCACCTACACCCACACACAGTAATATGCATGAGCCGTAAGCGGGTTATCTAGATTTTGCTTGTGAAGCGAGCTTTAAAAATCTAGGGAGCAGGATCTTCAGGGTGCGAGAAAGGTTTGAACCCCTTGACACAATTAAAAATCACACAGATTGCCACACAAACGAGCGTATAATTTACCATAACTCTTAGTGGCATAAAGTTAATGACAGAAACCAAGAATATAGAATAACACTTTTACAGAGAATAATCAAAACACAGATAGAAAACCTTTACAACACACACTCATATGAATGAACACATAATTTACTTGAAGATTTATACTCTGAAATAATTACCCCTAAACTACACTGGGAATTCCCTTGGAAAATTAATAAATCTAAATTTTGTGCTATTATAATTACATTGCACGTGAAATCAAAAATTCAATTTACAATCTCTCGCTTTTTTCAAGATATTACATGTAGAGAACAAAATGTGTGCAAGTGCACTACTCTAATTTACCATTTAACTGTGTCTGAAACTAGCGAAATAATAAATGTCCTAAGTAGAAAATGTTTTTAGGCACGCAATAGCGCATCAAAACGTTTTCTACTATAATACTGTAATTTGTTGCCACCCGTGTCCTCAAATTCTTAACACTTTCCTATAATAGTTTTCCCTGCCGACTTGAACTTGACCTATTTTCTGCGGTTCCTAACTGTTACCTCGTGGACTTCCCACTTTGGCCTTGATGGTCGTGCGCTGGTCGCTGCGGTGACGCCGCTCGTCCCAACCTCTGCGTTGTAAGAGAGACGGGATTCGCCTCTGCCGTCTGCGTTGCCTTCTTGCGCCTCTTCCGTTCTCTTCGTTTCGATCCGTCTTCTTCCTCGTGCGCCCAAGTCCTCGGCCTCTTCTTCTTCCTCGTCTGCTACCGGCGCCCTCTGACTACGCCCACGTTGCGAAAAATGTCCTTGCACTTCACTGAATACCCGTGCAAGTTCCTCGCTCGTTGCTACTTCTACTTTTACAAGCCAGAACTTTTAATGTTTCCTTCGCAGCGGGTAATTTTTACTTCCCGTGTTGTTAATTGAAGAAACACTACTTAATCTGCACTATCTCGGGACGACTAACTAGAACGTCTGTTCGACGCCGAATACTCCTACCTAGTATCGTTGCAGCGGCAAACAATATCTAAACTAATGTTTAACGAAAATGTTGACTCGCGAACGGTGCATCAAAAGAGCAGCTGCTTACTCGGCGCGCGTGTGGCAAGAAAAGAGAGCTTCCGCTTGCGGTTCGCGTATTATGGCGCGGCGCTTGGGGAATACCTCGTGATGGGGGGGGTTGCTTCCCCTCTCTCAACCTTCACAAAGAAAACATAGTTCGCTAGTTCGCATTCGTTTAGTACGGGCAACGGATACCAGGCCGCGCGTTTAAGTACCTCTGCCTTAACGCGTGCTGTTATCCTCGCTGCCTCTGTAGTGTTCACACATGAGACAGTGGTGTTATGGGGTTGCGCAATCCATAACGCCACAACAAATATTCTAAAAATTAGAAATGTGGAAAATACTATGATTGTTTATTCATCTTTTCAGTTGATAGTTCTCTCCAATTCCTGAATAATTTTATTTGAGAGACGTTTAAATAATTTTTTATGTATAAAGGGATTCTACATAACATTTTGCGTGATGTGTGTCGAGAGCGCCAAAGGTAATATTAAATGGAACCCTGTGACAATTGCGATTGAAAATTTGTCATTATTTTCCGTGGTGAGAGAACTGAATTTACTCTATAAAATATTTGAAAAATTCATCCATGTATTCAGTTTTCATCAGTCTAGAATAGCTTCCAGTTAAAGTACAATCTGTTTCAAAAGTTCATCTGCCCCATTTAAGTAAATCTGTCAATTGATTTTAAAAATTAATTGCAATGATTGAATAAATATTAAGGACTAATTTGATATAATTTTGTTCATGGTGCTGTATTTCATAAAGATTAACTCTGACCGAATTTATAAGTGCCTGGAGGTCAGCGTGAATGAAATAAGTCGTTTAGCTCTACAAAGTGTCATGTATACGTGATAACGGAGGAGAATAGCTGCCGTTTGCTCAATAAGCGCTACTATCTAATTCAATATTATTGGACAACTTTTACGATAATCGAAGGCATGCACATGCTCTTTAGTATAAATTAATGGCTTTTATTTAACAGGAACCACCAGAGATAATAAAATGTAATTTCTGCATAATAATGCTTTAAAATATATTTGAAGATATTTAAAACTAATCATAATCAAATTAACACAGTGCTAGGTACCCCGATGTGCTTGTTATGGCAAACAATTTACTTCTTTAAAATATAAATTTATAATATTAAATTAGTGGCTTCATGAGCAAAATTCTTCTAAAAAATTCAACAAAATTAAGCAAAATTCTACAAATACCAAGAATACCAACCCAAAATATTTTCAGTTCCGTAGGTGAACAAATAAACAGCTTGTATGGCAGGCTGCGTCTTTATCTGAGCTACCCATGCCGCCAGTTGTGCCGTAAGCAGTGTCGCATTTGGTATGATAATTCCGTCGGCACTTGCAGTATGAGAAGAGGCATAATAACACAATCGAGTGTTTCATTTCCAGTCATTATCGAAACTGCTTCATTGTGTTTGGATTTTTACGAGCTTCTGGGTATCTCATGTGGTTGTTTTTCAAATTTTGTGCGGATGGGAAATTAGCAGTACAAATATGTCTGGAATAGTACTTCTACCACACGATAATCATAAATCTAATATAGTCGAAATTTCATATATTATTAAATTATGATTCTATTATCAAATTTACACTAACATAATTTTGTTGGCTATCCTGAAGGGAGGATAATAAACATTAATTCTGAATGAAAAATATTTAGTGGTGCGATAGTCTTTGTTCAATTTTCGCGCTTCTCAGACTTGAGCCCTTCGGTCCCGATTCCTTTTAGTTTCACTTACATGGTATATCAAACAACGGCCCCTTCTACTGCAACGCGCAAGTCTAAACCATTCCGTAGTCACAATCCATCGATGTCAGGGTCCCGCGCCTGCTTCCGTATTTGATAGGCAACCTCTTTTACACCTGAGTTAGGAGGGTTGCATCAAGCAGGCAGAAAAGCCTGGAGACGTTATTGACATTAAATCAATTGATGTATTATATTTTCATACGTTAATTTATAATCACGCCACATGGTCAATTATCATGTTTTTTATTCTAATTGTCTATGTAGGACGTGCGAATTTTTCAAAATTCAATGCTTTTCGTGGTCCTTTCTACAAAGTTACATTGCGTATTTCCAGCTCCCCATTATTCATTATCCCGCTTTGAATCTAGATAATTCTGATTTCACTTACATCACCAATACTCATACAGACGTTGAACGCCGCCGTCTTTGGACGCCTTCCTGAAACCCGATATCTTCAGTACAAATGCTGCCTACTTAACTCGCATGTGTTGGATACTCCATGGAGCGACACATGATACAAGAGGATTCACATAACATCGTTCAGTAAGGCAGCCAATATGCACTCGAAGTCGAAACACTTATCGTCTGCTTAACTGAGCGGGCAAATACAAGAGGTTATTCTTCAATCGTATTACGAAAGTGCATTATTATCATTACTTCTGTGAATCGAAGCCATCGTTCAGTTCAGCGGAATTTAGACGAGCGAACAACCATCAATTGGCTTCATCTCTAGCAACATCGGAAATTTTCGCAAACAATACACTTTCAGTTTTCTAATTACTACAAAATTAATAATTTACTATTATCCACTCAAATTTTCAAATACAAAATCTGAATATGCTAATATAAAATAGTTTGATGTGACTAGAGATACATATTAATAACTATAATTATTAATATATATAAAGTTAACCTGGTGTAGTTATATATTACATCATAGCTAATAATAAAATCATTAATAAATGACGTGTTTCATCCTCCACTGACCAAGAGAAAAAAAGCACTCGAATATTATATTTCTCCCCCATACGTCGTGTCGACGAGTATAATGTCGACTGGTTTTGAAGCTAAATAAATGTACGAACAAACGCGACCAGTCCGGGATGGTGCGTGATTGGCGCGTGCTCGCCTTGCAGAGTGCTTCCGGCGGCTGCGCTCGGGGCTGCGGCTGGCGCGCGCCACGGTGCGCGACTCGGCGCTGGCCGGCAGCCTGGCCGAGTGCGAGCTGCTGTGCCTGCGCGCGCGCTTCTTCCTCTGCCGCGCCTTCAGCTTCAGGTGAGTGCGCCGCCGCTGCCCGCCGCAGCCACTCATGTGCGCCTTCGTGGGGAAGAAAGAAGTGAATAAATGAGTGAGCGAATGGATGAATACATGAGTAGGTAAATACGTAAATGCATCAATACTACAATACCTCAATAGGTGTATAAGTAAATAAATGAACAAATAAATAAGTACAGAAATAAATAAATAAGTACAGAAATAAATTAAAAATGTGTGATTAAAAATAATAAATATTTTATGCATACATGAAAGTACACATGGGGACACGCGTGCATACGTACATATATGGATCCGTACACATACGCTTGCACCCGCATATATATGCATTTATACTTATACACTTAAGTTTATACCCACGTACACGTACGCATACGTACATTACGCATATGTACATTACGCATACTTACATTACGCATACGAACGTATATGCATACGTGCCCATGTCAGTACGTGCATACACCAATACGAATACGAACATAGGAATACGTACCTATATACACACATACGAACCCCCGCACATTCTCCCATCAGTTAAACGCACGCATACACAGTGTCGCATACGTATATACACGTTATCATACCTGCAAATAAGCATTCATGAATGCACAAACATACACATTCCATTAGATAATCACACATCCATTCTATATGCATACAAACCTAGGAGAGTATGAAGACATTGAGCATATTTTCCCTTTCGTAACCATTGTGTCCGCTTGGAGTACGAGTGAAGAGTGCGTGGGCGGTGCGCAGGTTCGGGCCCGGGCCGCAGGACGGCGGCCCCACGGGCGGCCCGCTGGACTCGTGCCTGCTGTCGGACTGGCCGGCGGCCGAGCTGGCGGCGGAGGGCCCGCGCGCGCTGGCCGAGGACCCGGCCGCCGAGCTCTACGAGCGGGGAAGCTTCGGCCTGGGCTGCGAGATCGACCGCCCGCCCGCGCCCCACGGCCCGCACGACCACGGTGAGCGCCGGGAAGGCCTACGGACGCTTTTGTTTTGTTTGGTTTACTTTTATTTATTTATTTACCTCAAAAAGAGTTCAAAACTGTGTGTGACGTGCTATGGGGAGAAGTTACATTTGTATCCAGAAGCAAAACAAGGGGCCATCTCAACATTTGCTCGAGGACCAGGGAAACTGGACGAAACTCTAAACGAGATGGGGGTCATTGACCCGGTAGCTGATGTACATTACTTGTTACAAGTTCTTTACAATTATACAATCTCAATGATATATAATACATGTCATTGTTAAAATTAATATTCCTTTCCTTTTGGTTGCTCGGTAGTTTAGTTTACCTTGCAGAAGGTGAGGTATAAGATTTCATTTTTTTGTATTTTGTTTAAATTTTTGTTAGTAAGAAAACTCGTATACTTTCCTCCACATACTTGGGATAACGTTTTAGTAGTCTAAAATCCATGAACTTTTCTGGCATTCTAAGTGTTTTGCGTGTTTTGCGAGTTTAGTGCAAAAAGGGTTATATACAGCTTTTAACGACATAAAAATCTCTGCAGGTTTGCTTTATATTTTTCTTCTTCTTCTTCTTCTTCTTCAAATAATTGGCGTAAGATACGACGAGGAAGAAGAAGGACAGATCACGCGCGATCCGTGACCCGTTTGTTACGGTACTCCTCCGGCATTTGCCTGGTGTTGATCAGAGAAACCCCGGAAAACTACCGATCAGAGCAGCCGGCTGCTTGAATTCGACCTAGCTGTCTTAGCTAGCGGCGAAACGTCTCGAACCTCGCGCGTTGTGCGGTGCGCAGGCGACGTGGGCGGCGGCGGCGGGGCGGGCGTGCCGGGGCCCGCGGAGGAGGTGTGCTACGCGCCGCTGTGGGAGCCGGCGGCGCTGCTGTCGCACGCGGTGCGCTCGTCGCTGGCCGTGCGCTCGGAGGCCGAGTGCCGCGCCGAGTGCTCGCGCGCGCGCCGCTCCTTCGTCTTCTTCTGCTCGGCGCTCAGCTTCCGGTGAGTGCGCGCACGGGGCAAACGGACTACACGTGTGAAGGTCTTGGGGCGGAAACAAGATAAGCCACACAGTCACAGGAAGCGGCGGGAATGTTAATACGTTGATTTTGGGCGAAGTGTCTCATCTTGTTACTACCCCAAAACCTTCCTAAATATTAAGAAGATAAATATGGAGGTTTCATGCGAAATGTTACAAACTTCTAGAGTTTGTAAAGCGGTCGATGATGTCCTGGGAAATCTCGTACAACCAAATAACACATGTGATATTTTACCCTAATTAAGAGGCAATTAACATTGGCGGATAGCGTTCTGACGGCAATTCCAAGGTATTTCGTGATCGTGGCAAACAGTCTAGGGCCAGTTGCCTACCAATTGGAGAGAAATTCAAGAGTGTGACTTTGTTATAAGAGATTTTCCATCACATGTTCATTGGCAAAAGGTGATCATCTTCGACCGCCACGTATGCCTAGGCGTTTGTAACCCACAAGACACGTTGGTTGGCACATATTGACTCGATGACTTTTAACAACTCTAAAAGTTCAACAGCCAAGCATCATGAATAAAAAATACTATTTCGTTGCCTAATACCAAAACTGCCATGGCAACTGCCGTGCCATGGCAAAACCGAAGTTGCATGAAAAATTAAAAATTTCCAACTGGAGCCAACCAGCCCCAGGCTCCGGACTCCGGGCTCCCCTGTGTTGTCGGTAACCTCCATCGAGTCTCAAGTGCGTCTAAATATTTCTTCTTGTGCCCCCTCCGTGAGTTTCATCTTGCACGTCCTCTCGCCGTGCGCCAGGAACGAGGGGCCGTGGCCCGAGGAGGAGGAGGAGCACGGCGAACACGACACGCCCCCGCACCACAACTGCCTGCTGTCGGACGTGGAGCAACGCGACCTGCGCCCGGGCCAGGACTACACGCGGCGCCCGGGCCACCGCCTGGCCGCCTGGAACCCGGCCGCCGACCCGCGCTGCCACCTGGCGGAGGAGGCGGCCGCCACCGCGGGCAGCGCCCACGCCGGCCACGGCGGCCCGGGCGGCCCTGTCGGCCCCGGCGGACACGGCGGGCACGGAAGGCCCGTGGGGCCGGGAGGGCCCGGAGGCGGCTACGGTGGACACGGCGGACACGGCTTCCCGGCGTATCGTAAGTGCTCGCGCAGCCGGCAACCGATCGGGAGGGCGCGAGGGGCACGGCCTCCCCGTTCGCGACGGGATGCGCTGACGATAGTGGCTGAGCCAGGGGGCATGCAGTCAAAGCGCTCAATGCGTTTTTCCTCTCAATTTATTCAAAAGGATTGTCCCCGGAAGTTGCATGGATTCCACTATTCTACAGTCAGGTTTTTCAATTCGTTTTATTCAAAACAATTCCCAAATCGCTCAAGAGCGCAAGGAAGTTTTCCTATTATAAATAGACATTTTTGATAACATTTGAAAGAAACAGTTAAAAAAATTGTTGATTTAGTATTTCAAAAATATTTCGGGGTCTGGAGGGGTTGCACTGAAGTTGACACCCGTGATATAACCTGTCAGCTACAACTTCGCTGTCTGCTCTCAAGAGAATCTTACTTGGTATGAACACGGTTCTTGAGTCTTCGTTACAACCCATAATGCACAACCAACAGCACACATCTGAGAGCGAAATGAATGCCTCGAACGCCTAGTGATAAGGGGAGGACGGGGTGCGTGCGCTGATGTCAGTGGCGGACCCTTGGAGGGGGCAGCGTGGAGAACAATGGCGTCCTGTAATGTATAATGTAATGTGTAGTAATGTAATGTCCTAATTTTTTTTAAATTTATTCAAAACAACTGCCGCATATTTTTCGCATCGCATTGCAAAGGAATATTCCTTGCTGAACACTTTTTTCCATTCAAACTAACAAATAAAATCATGTCTAGCAAGGAAGGCTGTTGAGGATCTAATATTGATAAACTGAAGAAGGAACGAAAGTTACGACTACTGTCATTGCTGAAAAAACAATCTCCGAATTGTTAATTTTATTCACTTAATTATAATTTATTTTTGTCATCTTTCCGCACAAAACAAAAAAAAATTAGTTTCAGCTCCGAAGAGATGAAATTTATTTTGACAAAACAGCAAAACGCCAGCAAATATAATCAGAAAAAATTAAAGTAAATGATTCCAACTGAACGCTGAGTGTTTCAGACTTCGATATACTTCGGCGTTGTTTTCACCCCTTCTTCAATTAAAAAAAAACTCAACAATTTGTATGGGGTCCGAAAAGCCGAATTGCTTAGCTGCGCTATGTGAAGTAAAGGCAGTTAAGTAATTCGTGACACCGCGCATTCCTGGACGGGTGACCGTATGGGATCCCCCGGTTACTAACGGCGCCGAACGGAGCTGAAAAAGGCACTGACTACAACGTGACGAGATAAAAAGACAACAGAGGATTACTCTACATACGCTGAATGCCCAAGGCGGGCTGAGACCGTGTTGCAACAATTTATTTTAATTTAATTTTTAAAGAATTAAAAACTGCTCCCCCTCGATTCTTGGTGGGTCGGCGCGTGGCTGAGGGCGGGCGGCACGTGTGTTTTACAGCGGAGCGCGACGCGGCCAGCACTTGGCGCTTCTTCACGGTGTCCGGGCGGCCCTGCCGCCACGGCACCGAATGCACGCGCGAGCCCCTGGGCGGCTTCTGGGGCTGCGAGGTGGAGGGCGGCGACGCGGGCCAGTGGGACTACTGCTGCCGTCCCGACCACCGCTGCGGCTTCTCCGAGGGCTACGACTACCCCTGGTGAGCGACTACCCCTGCTCCTGGCCCGCCCGCCGACCCTCCGACAGGCCACTCAAGGGCTTGGAGGCGTAGGCTTCCGCGGACGGAGTCGGTATCTACTTGGCTGGCCGGGAAACGACGTGTCCTATACTTGGATTTTTATTTCTTGGCACGAGAAGCCTCGTCTTCACAATCGAATATCTCACGGTATGTCGCGTCGCCCTCGGACGTGCCACTATAGATGGCGCTTGATCGTGACCGTATCGAGTAGTGCTGGTTGAAGACAAGGCCTCGCGCGCCAACAAATAAAAACCAAAGTATATGCACAGATGCTAACGTTTTGGACGTCATGCTGGGACCTTGTTTGGTAATTTCTTCTGAGAAAATTGCAGAATGGCGGCCGAAACTTTGGTAACTTTGCCTAGTCTATGGCGTCTCCCATACGCCCAACTAAACACTGAAGATTAATAATATCTC
Organism: Gryllus bimaculatus; assembly: GCA_017312745.1. Lineage (NCBI taxonomy): Eukaryota > Metazoa > Arthropoda > Insecta > Orthoptera > Gryllidae > Gryllus > Gryllus bimaculatus. The sequence goes on along the minus strand of BOPP01000039.1, from coordinate 7,628,908 downwards.
TGGTGAGGTTGATATCTCCTAACAGTTAAAGAAAAAGTGTTCTCAAGTATCAATATATTTTAATCTTAAGATCTTTTCGAGCGCGTAGCTATCATGTTGTCTGCTACGCGATCGATTTTCTTTAATTAGTTAAACACTGAAGAGCTTATTTCGGAAGTGACGTATTTTATTTCCATTAGCTTCCTGGTTTTACTTATCAATACATCCTTATGCATAATGCATCTCTCATGCCGCCAAATATTCTCCAGCGTAATTGATCCTTCACTAAAGTTCCTCTAGGTTTGTTATCCGAGTTAAGTTTTTGAGCCTTTCTTTACAATTTTCAATTAATATGTAATATAACTAATAATTATTACTAACTAAATAGGTAACTTTGATTTTTAATGTATAATCATCTTTTCTAAATTACTGTCAGGCAGGACAATTAACATGGATAATCTTACTGGTGAGTAATACTAACCAAATGATTATTTCTTCACATCTCCATTTTGCAAAATTACACATCGTTTCGAGAAAAATAATAACACCTGGAAAATGCGTCAAGTTTTCCACATTCTATATTTAAGATGCTGAAAAAGAATTATGAATTAATTCGTCAAAATATATAAACTCTGCAGCTTATTACGTTGCGGTTTCTCCAATGCAAAATATTCTTTTGTTCCATGTCCGCCAACGCACCTTCTTTCTACTTCTAACTACCATTCTCCATTTTACGTGTTTACGTTTCTGGCTGCAGGCCGTGACATTTACATTTAAGACTCACAAAAGAGAATAGTCTCTTAAAATCATAATGATGTCCTATTCGAACTTACAAGCCTGAACATTTACCGTTTAAAAAAATCAATGTGCTATGTGTTTTATTTCCATTACAATTTAAAAATAACTCTGCAACTTTATTGATTGACTAATGGATTAAAAAACTTTTCAGCGACTAGTTAGGAAATAAACAGTAAAATTGAGGAACGCTTTTAATTATTTTCCAGTCAGTTATTATATTTCTCTGTATACATTCTTTCTATTGTTGATCATTAATATTCTGTAATGTTCACTATATTTGTAAACGACCTAGAATGAAAGGCACAGTAAATCGCAAGGGCGAAAGTCTTTAGTATAATACTCGGTAGGAAATTCATGAACTCGAACTCTACAGTAATTCTAAGTTTACTATAGTAATTCATTTCTTTTCGTAACTTTGTCGCCATTGTAATCTCTATAACTACAATTTCCTCAAGTTCAAATCACTAGTCGGATACTTACTGAGTAATTACAAAATGAGATTTTACGTTAATAAATAAGAATGATATCATTTCTCTCATTAATGACATAATGATGACCATTGAATAATCACGACCATTGATGAATGAAGAATTAAAATCGGTTCATAGGATTAGTCAATGTGGTTTGAGAAACAATTAGTTCCGCCAACGTTTCGACATAATAATGTTTTTTTAATCCACTAACTGGTAATTGTCGAATATTTTATAGTAAGAAAATGCTGAAAATGCTCTCAATAAAGTCGATAGCTTTATTTCGCATTATTCCGTGCATTTGTCAGGATCTCATGAATTTTTGTGATGACAGGTGTTACGTGGGATCACACGGGCCTGAACAATGGCGCCCGTGCAGCGATCATTACTTTCCCTACCAGCATGGAGGTGGTTCTGGAGGACCAGGCGGTCCTGGAGGACCTGGTTCAGGTGAGCACAATCATATTATCTCAACTTTATTTTAATGTGATGTCTACACCGTCAGAAATTTCTGTAATACGTTTAATGTAAAAGTATATAAAAGTAATTATCATGTACGCACATTAAATTTAATGTTTACGTACACTAACTTTAAAATACGCGTACATTAAATTTAGTGTATGTGTACATTAAATTTAGTGTACTTGTTCATTAAATTAACTATACGTGTAAATTAAATTGTAATGTACGTGTAGATTAAATTTACTATACTTGTGCATTAAATTTACTGTAAGAGTACATTAAATTTACTGTAAGTGTACATTAAATGCACTGTACATGTACCTTAAATTAAATGTGTATTGATGAAAATTTCTTTCATATACTTTTTCATTAAAAGTAATGAAGAAATTTCTCACTGTCCTTTTCACTTCTCCTTCAAGAGCAAATTCTACCCCTAACACGACATGGCTTTTTATTGCTAGTATAACTAGAACCCTTATAATGTCATTGGTGCATAAATAACCATTAACTTGTACAGCAAATATTATTGAATTAATTTTACCAAGAATTTATGTATATTATTTATTTATTAAATACGCCAGAATTAATTAATATTTTACTTTTATTAATAAACAAAAAATATTTTATTCAAAAATTCAAAAATTCAAAAATTCACAACTTATTACTATGTATACTTCGTTGTATTTTGTCCATCTTTTTGGCCAATTTAAAAACTGCAGAATCAATTTTTTTTTCCATTTTTTGAGGCCTGTTGTTTTCTTCTGTTGGATGTATTTTCATAATTTCCCTGAAAGTAATAATTTTATTGGTAATAAATCCTATTTATTCAGCATTACCTTTTTACACAGCTAAAACTTTACAAATCCAATATGCCTGAATTGTTTCAGCTTCTCTCGATGTTAACTGCCAAACGCTATAGGCAACTGCTGTGATGCGAACAGAAAGTGAAGAATAACATTCAGCAGTTTCACTCACTTTTATATCAGAAAGTTATCACGTTCACAGTATAAATTCAGAGGCAACAGAATTAGGCACTTAGGAAAGGTGTTCTCATTAGTCTGTATGAATTTTGTAGAAATCATTTTATCAATATTTACTGTGAATGAAACTTTGATTGTTCGTTAGGTTTCTTCCAGTGTCGTTTATTTCGTCGCACTGGAAATGTCGAATTGTCGGAATTGTCTGTAGAATTACTGTTAAATTTCCAAATCCAACGATTTCGACTTTTGGTATTTCTATCTAAGGAGTTTGAACGAGAAATTGCCACAACATCCACCCTGTGTGTTTTGAAGGACCATGGGGCGGCGGCGGCGGTGGTGGTGGAGGCAGCGGGCCTTGGTCTGGGGGCGGTGGTGGGCCGTGGAACGGCCCGTATGGAGGTGGTGGCGGAGGCGGAGGTCCATGGAGCGGCGGAGGCGGAGGCGGAGGCGGTGGAGGCTGGAATAACGGACCTTGGAACGGAGGCAGCGGAGGTAACGATTTCTGAGCCAGATTTTTTCCCTCTACTGCACACCCTTTAACAAGCGTGATGGTTCCGTTAGGAATTGTCACAGGATTCCACACCTCAGTCACTGAGCAACGCATGTTCGTGAAAAACCGTGTGGAGCAAGTGAAGATTTTGTGACGATATTGAGTTATCTCAAAAAAGTAAACCTTTCTTGGTTGTTCCGCGGATACAGGGTGGCAATTTTTACTGTCCCGATTTAAAACAGGAAAACTTCTCAGCATATAGTTCTGTGACCTAAAATAGACATGGAGGCAAAAATTAAAAAATACATATGATAACCCTTACACTACATGATCGTTTATTTCGAAATCGAAGTGTGTGTTTTAGGTCGTATAACTATTTTATAATCAAAAAATAAATTACATCTTCTCAACATTTGTTTCATGGATCAAGGGAAGGTGGTAGGCTCAATCGACATGGGGTAAAAAACGCTATGGGGTTTTCGCATGGGGTTAAAAGCATGGGGTAAAAAGTTTGGAATTCATGAACTTAGAAAATTTTGTTGTATTAAAAATTGCTTATCCTTCTGAACAAATTGCGTAATGAACACCTTCACTGCAGAGTCATTCCGAAGTTTCTCCGATGTTGACATTGTAGGACGTGGAACAAGTCAATGAAATGTTTGCGCTATTATCACCGTTAGTTTCTGCACTACGACCTATACTCAGAAATCAGAATAGACCAGAATTATGCTAATGACTGCAACCCTCACCTCCGTCTCTCGTGGCGAAAGAACGGAACAGAAAAGTGAATTACGAGCTTACGAGTGAATTACGAGCGTGTGGATGCATTGTCTACCCGATAGGCTAAACGGGAGAATGGGCAGGCTTTTTATTTATAATATATATATATATATATATATAAACGTCATGTTAATAGTTATATACGTTTATAAGCAATTGTTTATTTTTCTTTCAATTGTCTAACACGTGTACATGCATGTATAGGTATTATAAATATTCTTCTTTAGAACTCTTATTATAAAGGTAAGTTAGGAATTAATTTTAAATTGCAATTCTAGTGATTGTAATCGTATTTGTTAGAATGCATGAAATTCTAAATAGTAACTTTTCTAGTATTTACGAATGAAAGAAAAATTAGAAACCATAACTGGTGTATGAATGTTGCAATAATTACAACTATGAAAAAATATCCGTTAATGTATGCATTTTGGAAGAGAAATGAAATTGCTGCCGGGTATGCGTGGCTGTATGTGTGATTGTTATTTGAAACCGCAGGCCCCGGTCACTGGTCGGGCGGCGGAGGCCCCGGCT
>BOPP01000039.1:7605831-7624040 GCA_017312745.1 Gryllus bimaculatus | reverse complement strand
TTATTATTATTATTATTATTATTATTATTATTATTATTATTATTATTATTGATACATAATTGTAAGCGTCTCCAATTTGCTCCAGAAATGTTAAATTGAAAAAATTGTATTCAAAATCTTTTTCTATATCACTTCTACCTTCTGTACTCGTTTATTATATACACTTACAAAGGTGGGTCTTTGTCATCTCGTTTCAATTCTTTGAAATCGATTGGATAAATTTAATTGCGAATGAGTTTCATACAATTATTGAATGTTTGGATCATGAGTTAGAGGACCAAAGGAGGCTAAGAATTCGCTTTGGACTTTAATCACTTCTAGATTTTTATAAGCAAAAACGGATCACTACATCAGGGATCTCGCGCATTTTTCAATCAATCAAATAAACTTAGTTCGTGAGCTAACCTAACCTTTTGGAAGGTACATCTCATAATATTTGTTTTTCGTAATTTTTTGTTTGTTTTATTATTCCATTGGAATGCGTTTATTTAGGCATATTCATTTTTGCGAAATAGCCAGATTGCATAATACTTGCAATTGCATAAATTTCAAATTGTATTATTGTCTCTAATAAAACATTTTAATACTCAAGTTAGATTCTTGTATGGAATTAATACTGCATATGACGAAAGAAAAAATCGAATGACTCAAAATAGAACATTACATGGTTTCCATTCACCAGCGCAAGATACGGAAATACAGGGAGGGCAATATGAACAATATTTGATTTATAATTCATTTATTTAGTTCAAGAGCAGTAAAAACTGTGACATATGGGAGAGATATACCATGTGCCTACGTTTTCATGAGTTCCAGAATCCATTCCCAACATTTTAACTATAAATAATTCAAAGATGAATGAAAGTGAAAAATAAAATAAACAAAAATAAAAATAATATTAAAGAAAAATGTAAAAAATAAAATTACCTAAACCGCGAGGTTAGCAACATCTTCGCTCCCGAATTATAGAAAATGTATTTGCGTTGATAAACATACTGCAGATTTGATTTATTTGCATTGCTAATAAAATAGTGACCCACCAGCTCAACTCCAGTCACTACAAACACAAGCCACCGGCTCAACAAAACGTGTGAATAGTGAAGCTACATTTATATCCAGAAGCACACAAGGAACCCGTTTCAGCATTTGGTCAGTGGATCAGGGAAACTGTAAACACCTAATCAAAATAAGGGTCATTGACTCAGAAGCTGAAGTACATTACTGGTTACAGACATATTAAGTTTTTTAAATTGTAAAATACACCTGTCAACTAATGCATTAGATATCACTGTTAAAATAAATATTATTTTTCTTTCAATAGCAGTAGCGTTTAATCCACACACGCGTGACACGAAATGTTTCATTATTAATCTGTATTTTAAGGCAATTATTTGAAAGTATTCTCTTCAAGACGAATTCCTTCAACAAAGAGCATTTTATGGCAGGTCTGGCTACGCGAAGAAGCTGGACAACCACCGCAACACGAGTTCGCTGAACAAGGTGGGCGGCGGCGGCGGCGGTGGCAGCGGCGGTGGCGGCGGAGGCGCGGGCGGCGGGCTGCGGGGGTGGGGCCCCGCGTCTGCTGTCGCCTCCAAGCCGCGCTTCCCCGCAGACCGCCAGTTCGTGCTCGGCGTGTCGCTCACCAGCGGCGGTAAGTCGCCTGCTCGCCAGCACTCCACCCGCAAACCCTCCTTTTGTTTCAGAAAAAGGAGTTAGTTTTTTGTAAATATGGAAGACGTAACGATGGACAAATAGGTAAAATGTAGTGTAATGTGTTATATCAGATTCAAAACCAAAGTCCTGCGATTTAGATGACAGATCATATTTTAGAATTTTAGTACTTTTTTTAAAAATAAGTTTATTATTTACTGTATAAATTTAGCACCGGAATTTTCAGCCCTGTAGAATACATAGAACATCCATTTTGAACACAGGTGAGAGCAGTGCACACAAAGTTACAAGATCAAACAATGTTAGGCATTTGAAAAATTGTTATATTTGGATTGTTTAAGTCGCATAAGTAATATTTACAATCGAATTATCTCCCCGGAAGATAGGCTAAACACATGATCTATAAATTAAATTGAGTCTTCTGTTGTTACATTCTGTAAATCTATTACTAATTCTTCAAAATTAAATGAGTCTCGTAACAAAAGTCTTTATAATGAAAACATACAAAGTCCATTCAATCCCTCTTCCGATATGGTATTTCTTAAAAATGTCTATAATATTTTCAAAGTGAAAACGCTCTCTCAGATTCTTTTATGTAGCACATCCAGCTCAGATTTCAGTTTGCTAGCTCACGAACGGAGAGTACTGTGAAACGCGATCAACCTGTTGTAGGGGGAAATCTTCTTGATATTGTTCGAACGTTTTGCAATCAAAGAGAGAACACAAGGCTAAATTCCCCCTAAAATTACTATACCCATTTACCCCTTTGAAATTTCCGTACAAAAGAACGATTGCCTTTCCATTGATACTACTTTCACCTTTGTTCAAAATGGATGTTCTATTTCTTCTACAGGTCCGAATAATATTTCTGTCAAGTAGATAGATATATTATTCGGACAATAGTGTTCGTCTAAAGAAGGACCAGACTGTCCCAAATTCATGCATTTGAGCAGTTCTGATGTAGAGACTCTTGCATTTTATGAGGAGCCTAATACATGAGATTCAATTGGCGGATCATATTTTGGGATTTTATTCTTTACTTCAAAAATACATATTAATTAGTATATTAATTTTGGCTCAGAAACTTCAGACCTGTTGACAAAGTAGAACATTTATTTCCATCAAAGATAAATGCAGTTTGAATTCGAAAGCATTTTAGAACGGAATATTAACATTGTCGAGAAAACTCCACTCGTTTGGACTTAGATGCCAATTCTGTCAAAACGAAAAATAACATTTCAGTACCTTTATTCTACGAAGAAGATAATACTCGTAATGGTTAGTAATTTCTTGCAATGGATTAAAAAATTAAAATGATATATGCTGATTTATCAGAATGTTGAAGAAACGATAATTTGAAGTAAAATAATTCGATGTGCGAAATCTATAGATAATTAAAGCTTTCTGAGACGGAGAACCGCTGGACAGACGCACAATCCATGGTTCCTTTGAAGTCTCAACATGTGTAAAAAAAGGGTGGAAATACTGGCATAGACAGGAGTGTGTAGTGGAAATTCTTTCATTTCTCTACGTGTATTGAATTATAATGAATTATAATGATTGTAATAAGACTCCATTTACTATACTCCATTCTTGATACAATTTAATATCAGTTATGCAAATTTTAACAGTTATATGAGCGTATTGAATCTTGAATGTGACGAACAATGCATACTGATTCATTCACGGTTGCAATAATTCGTTTGCTTCTATTTCTGTCTCTTTTTGTCCAGAATGATTGGTAAGGTTTCCAAGAGAGAATTGGCGATATCCTCCGGAATGCTCTGAAAGGGGTCTGAGTAATGTCCGAATTTCCTCCAAGTGCAACCGTCTCTATTTCAAGGCCTATCGAAAATCGTCATGCCATGTCTCGCCGTCAGCTTTTCTGAACCGGATTCACAAGTACAAAGTGTCTAAAGGTGCACTGCTCTCCACTGAGAGTACCACAATACCCCGGATGCCCTGTTCCGGCCAAGGAACTTCGCCTGTTTCCCAACGAAAGCAGAAGAGCCAGAGACGTGTCGCGCGGGTCTTGTCTTCGATCAGCTAGTCATCTATCATTTCCACCCTCATTTGTATTTATTTTTTTTATTTCTTTGTAGAAGAATCCTTGAAAGGTCATTAAGATTCAGGTTATTCACCCCAGAAAATTTCCTGCCTCGTTATGAATGCGAGAAATATAGAGGAATATTTCTGAATTGAGTGTTACTGAATAGAGTCACCAATTGCTTGTTGTAAATTGAGGCTGTGAAATAGGAAAATATTAGAGATGTGTGGGTATTGATTGAGCGTGTTCGTGTTATGTAATAGTTACTGAGTTTGAGTCTGCTATAAAAAACCAACTCAACAGTCTGCCGCGTCCTGATTGCCCAAATACATGCCTTCACAGAATTCTCTGATCAAAGTTCAAATGTTGGAATCTCTTTCAACGTTTTGTTTCTTTTGCAGACGAAAATTTATGATATTAATGAACGACATTGGCGTATAGGTGAAACAGTGATTTATGTTTAACGAAACATTTTGTTTGTAATTTGTTTTATTACAATACAAGGCACAATGACACATAAAATTACAAATATTGAATTTAATTATAAAATGAATTTCCTAAATGATACGTGCGAACAATTCCTTCCAAACGGTTTACTTTATTTCTAATTACAAAATGATGATAATAACAATAATAACAATAATAATAATAACAATAATAATAATAATAATAATAATAATAATAATAATAATAATAATATGCAATAAGTATTTCACTGAAAATGGTAACATACCCTTCATAAGGTCATTTCTTCTCGTATCACACTAAAAAAACACTCATAATGTCAGAACATAGATCATCACTCGCCAGTATTCGTTATACAAAAACTATATTTTATTATAGAAGATAATTCATGCACCGAACGATCAACATATGTAAACTCCAAGTAGGTGTACTAAAGTGATTTTTAAAGATATTTTGACATACATCATCATACGAAAGGCATGAGGGAAATTTTCTCTAGTTAATATATATTATAAATAAATAAATAGAAATGAAAATATATAAATAAATAAAATTGGAAATAAATTTGAAAATAAAACCAATAATAGAAACCGATGACATTTCGTGAAATTGCCCCATTACCGCCGTTACCAAGGACGCGATTTAACAGTGCTTCTAATTCACAGCTGGTGCGAGTGCGCGATAGTAAGACTGACGGATGTTTCCTGGCATATGAACTACTGTGGTCATTAGTCCAGATAGTGCAGTGAACGTTTTATCCCGGGACGTGGCAGCTATTCCTTCCCCGCTGGACGGTGATTCCGGCGCCGATCTATACATCGACTTACGGGGGATTTCCTCATTCAGGTATTTCTCCCAAAGGGTACCTCCCCAGCCACGGGAAGGTCCTGACCACTCTCCCGATATGCGTTTTAGTGTCTCAAACCGTAGGACTCCCTCGGTCAGAGTCGCTGCAGAAACAGCGGCAATGCTAGCGCTGAGCTAAACTCGGCCGGTACTGTGCGAAGAGGGCTGAGGTAAATCAGAGAACGCCGCCCCGCCTCCGCCATCGTCTCCCCCCGCGAGTTCCCGACGACAGGGCCCGCTGCTGCCGGGCCGGGGTCGCGGACGGCGCTTGGCCAACGACGAAGTCGTTATCCACGCAAGTGGCTTTCCCCGCCCCGCTCCACCTCGTTTCCTCTCGCGCCGTCTTGCGTCGCTGGTTTCGGGATCGCCGCTTTTGTGTTGTCGCCGGGAGAGCGATCCGTCCGGCCCGCGCGCTCCCCGGAGCAGTGCGGATTCGGTCTCGCCGAACGCCCAGCCGCGGAAAGTCACTCGCTCGACTTCCGGGCGGCGGCTCTCTCCGGCTCCCTAGGACCTCCTTGGGACACCGTCGTTTGTCTTAGATCGCGTAACGTCCAGGTTCACGGGTAAGGAAAGATTCATTGGGGAAAAGACGAAAGAATTATAAAAAATGAGGAGAGACGTTTCTGTATATGAAAGTACAATTTCTCCAAAATTAGTAAACTCCAATATTCGAAGAAATATTTCATTGCAAAAGCAGATAATATTAATGAAAAACTGTAGGTGACACTTTTTACTCTGAATTTGAAGTTTGTTTATCAACAAAGAAAAGAGGGAAAGTAACTGAGAGAGAGAGAGAGAAGGGGGGGAGGAATTTCGTGCAATTGGCCTCGTATAATGAGCCCTACTGTTTCATTGTGTTACTTTTTTGTTTCCATACCACATCGAAAACCAATAAATTTACTACATGAGTTTTTTGTTACGTTACGGATTTCACAATGAGGAAACCGTATTTAGAAGGTTTCCATGATTAAATATAAAAAATTGTGATTCAAAATGTCCACTCATTTTTGTCATTATCGTGATAAATTAATAAATCAAGGAGTTTTTTATTGCATTAAAAATATAAATGAAGCAGTGTTATATTCATATAACTGTTACTTATTATTAACACGATAAAATGAAACAAACTACAAATTAGTGTTCGATGAGATTTAGGAATAACTAATGACCTGCGGTTGCAAAAATACTGCTGAGCAAAGCCACACAATGTTGTTTTTTTCGAAAGTAGCAAGCGCACTGCTCAAGAACAAAATACTCACGTATAACTCTGCAATAAACTACATATTGTAACAAAAACATACACTGTTCCTATTCCTTAAGACTACACGTAAAGAGCAAATATTTACTTGCGGGCGGCATTCCTTGGAGTCTGGCTGTCACATGACGTTAGCTGTATTGTGAAAAGTGACTAATTATGAGTATTCAGTCGGTAGACGCAGTATGTGGACAGACGGAATAACAATCATAATTTGCATTTTCAAACAAAATCTGCTTTATTCATTTTTGCTTTTCCCTAATTCCTGTGTGTATAATGAAGCCATAAATCCGTCTCACATGGTCGGAGGCTTCATAGTTAACATTTAATTTCTGCGAGATCGTGGCTTTGAGTCCCGCCTCCCGCATGTTTGTATTTATGTTCGTCCTTTCACCCCCTATCATCACCATATCCTGTCATCTTTACAGTTGCCATACCGTTAAATGCAATAGTGGTCTCTAATGACCTAGATGCTGATGCGACCTTAAATAATAAAAAAACATAAAATGGTTTGGCAAAAAGTTGCTCGCGCACTGTTCAAGAACTGCAAATAAAATACTCTCGTATAAAATTGCAAAAAAATAAATATTTCAACAAAACCTGCTTTACATGCGAAGTTAACAAAACGTATTGCCGTTTAAATCGCAACTCGCGAATAGAAAATATCTAATGGCAGGTGACCACTGCCTTCGAGTCTCACTGCAGCATGTCAGCTGTCGTAAGCAATGTCGCACCGAGTGCGACAATTCAGGCGGTACGCGCACTACAAGTAGAGGCGGAATTATGTAAGAAAAAATTTGCATTTATCAGTTAAAATCAGAATTATCATTGCATTTTTATTTTATTCTCGAGTTTTGGGGTATCTAGTGAAATCATAGACACCTCGCACATAGCTGGAAGCTGCATACTTTTCTTTAAATTTCTACGCCTTTGGAAATTAGTAATGATCATGTAGATACAATAATTACACCAAACAAATAATCTCACTTCATGTCATGAGAGATAAATATTCAACGTTAGAAATACTGTAAATCACTGTCTGGAAAGACAACTAGATAACTACATACACACTGTTTTAAAATAGGAACAAGTAACGGCAGAAACGTTTTTGTTTTCGCAACTGTACTGCACTCAGTTTTTGTAGAACAATTAGCCAGTGTAAAAATATAGAATGTTGTGTTTTGTCTTCTTATACGTTAGCAAAAAGGAAAACAAAGTTTGCTTAACTACCCCCGTTGATCCTATTTTGCACTTACGTAATGATGTCATTGTGACTTTTGAAGTGGTGAGAATCTGCGATGGACAACGTCATAAAGAACATTCACCCTAGTAATTATATTGCGATTTACGCAACTTTGTCGCTGGTAGGTATCAGCTGTTGACAGTTTCATACAATCGACGTTCAAGCTCCCGATTGAATGAAATTGTCAACAGCTGATACCTGAGGCAGAGTTACGAAAATCGTAGTATAGTTATCACTCTTCAATCAATGACACCAGTAAAAATATGTTATCATTCTAACGTTGTTGAGCTGACTGAGATATTAAAAACTTCCACTCCTCTTAGTAAAGTTGCTTAAGCGTATGCGCATGATCGTGCACTCCCTATCAATATTGAAACGCTTTGACTGGCTATTGCGTTTGTTCCCTCGGAATGTGAGTCAATCAGCTAATGTTTCAACAATGACCGACATCTCACTGGTAGATTGTAGCGGCATTTCAACAATGTTTCCGTAGTCCCGTCAGACTTCTCCGAGTTGACTGAGGTTCTTACTCCTTTTCAACCAATTTCACTTGTTCCGTACGAATCGTACAAACGATGTTTGTGTATTTTAAAATTCCAATGACAGGTTATAATAAAATACAAATAAATATCACTTCACATATCAACAAAATTTATTTATAGTTTATTTTCACGTCACCATTTATAACCATCCAATTTGTAATTTTGTACTTTCTCTACCGTAGTTGTGTAGAGTCCACTTGAGTGTTAATAATTTCATCTTTTTATCCCTACGAGAGAGGTACTTGGGCATCAAATGTTTGGGAATCGCCTGTTCAATACGCTCGAATGCGGCTGTGTGTTCAGGAGCCAACACGAAGGGCAGCACTCCGCCCACGACGGCGTCTCCCGCCACCGCGCCGGCCCTGCCGCCCACGCCGCCCACGCCGCCGCCCCCGCCGCCGCCGCTGTCCTTCGAGGTGGTGGACCAGCCCGAGGACGAGGACGAAGACGACGCCGGCGACACCGACGGCAAGGGCAGCTCTTCAGGTGAGTGCGGCCGAAAGCAAACTGTAGTGGAACCTGTCTTGGGCGGTCACTCCCGGTTCCCGCGAAAATTGCGCGTTAATCCGCTTAAAAATGGTGATGAGGTTAGCGGAAGCATACACGAGATCTAATTGTATGATTTGCTATAATATAGAATATGGTTTCTAAGAAATAATTTTAATTATATTCAGCTACAAAATACAACTTACGCAACAAACTGCACTTCAATTATAAAATGCTGTCAAATATATTCGAGCATGGATTTTACTATTTCACAAAAACGACTTGAAGGATTGTTTATTTAAAAAGTTTAAATCTCGTTTTATCTGCACAGGTATTGAAACCACCTAAACGTTGTGCTTTCTTTCATAATTTCATTCATTTGTGTACTTCCGCATTTAAAATGTCAGGAATCTAACTGAGAAACTCTTTCCTCGATATCTAGAAGCACTTGCCCCCTTTCGCGTAGTATCAAACTCCCGTTATTTGTCATTTACCCTACTACTTTTAATATTATTGGCGGTCCTTGCCGAAACAGAACTCACCAGCAAGGTAGACTTAAAAATGCAGTTAAAAATCTGTAAGAAGGGTCATCCTAAGAAGGGGATCCGTCAGCAATCACAGTCAGATCAGATTTGCGCACAGGGCGTACTCCTCAAACCGTTGACAAGTTCTCAGAGGGGAAGCTAAAGTCAGCAATATTCACAAGAATGCTGTGCAATTGGTGAAGCAAGTAAATTGTTATCTCCTACAGACACTTATTAAAACCATATTTGTAACTTGAAATATAATTAAATCCTCCTGTCAGATAAGCTACTCTAGATGTCACTGATCTAAGTGATCTGACAATGCGTACAGTCGCAAGAAGACACTGAATCAACCGCAAATCCACCTTTTTTCCGCTTCTAACAGTTCAAAATCGCCAGAAGGGATCTTTGTTGTTCCCCCGTCGTTCTGTGTGATGCTGTCACACTGTTTGAGGCGGAGGGAGGAAAGAGGCGGAGAGGTGAAGAGGCGGAGGAAGGGAAGAAGAGAGGGATCGTGGAGCATGCCTGGCGCACTATACGCCTTCCACCGTTGGGGCCCAGCGTCATTCTCCGCCCAGTCCATGTGCAATTTGTGGTGAGACAGGGCAGCTTTCCACAGAGTTCTCCAGTTTGCGCTGTCTCTCATTCCTCCACTTCTCAATCTCCTCTTCTTATTTATCGTTTAATTAATCATTAATCATTTACTCGCTAGATCATCGCTCATTGTTGTAAAAGACAATTGGAGTACAAGGGCCCATCCACCTCCAATAAACCATATGTTCATAATAAAGAAATCTCCACTCTTTCGATATCACTGACTGCGCTCTTTGAGCCCAATTTCGTCTATAGTACGAACACAAGTTGAAGTGTATGTAATAAGATCACTTTAAAGGTAAGGTCACATTCTAGAATCATCGCCATATTAAAATTCTGCAAAACAAACACGCTCTTGGTTACGTTCGAAATTACAGATTGTGGTCGTAAAAGCAATGTTTAAAATATATTAATTTCATTCGGTAGGAATTAGAATCGATCTAAGCGAACTCAACTGTAATTAAAAGCCAAAGAGCTACTAAATTTGAAAATTTTTCGAAGCTATAAAACTAGAATACCTCTGTTACAGCTCTTTCAGTCGCTTCAGCACATCTCTGTTACACCCCTAATCAGCTCTCATTCACAGCTGAACCACAGAGCACTGATGGAAAAAGGAGTTACTAAACTTTCCTGCTTGAGTGTTTGTGATGTATAAACAGATTCTAAGATGCTCAATTTATACATAATGCTTATATTACCACCTTTACCACCTCCATTTTTTCCACCTAAGGTTGATCCTAGGTTGAGTGTAAATTATCGAGGGTTATTTTTACTGAAACATAGGTAGCTCAGCAGATATATTTTGTACATCCCTCCATCTTCAACATATCTCTTACCATTGAATATTACATTTTTCTGGGAAAGTAATCTACAGCCTTTGCGCATCAATAACTTTGAATTCATAAAAGGTATTGGAAGATATTGACAAGCAGCAGGAGATACAAGGTTTTAAGTTTCCTTCTATACTATATTCAAAATATCCATATCATTGGTAATAACTGTGAATAGTTGTAGTCATTCAGGATTGAGCTGCTACTGAGAGTTATAAATATGCTTTAAATGCATTTAAACGTTGGAATCGTGTTTAAAATCGACAGCACGTAATATCTATTTCACGCATCCAAATCAGATTCCAAGTGGGGTTTAGGCTTGAACCAGAATAAGTTAACATTAGCTAATATGAGGTGGCTAGGGCAGATACGCGACAAATGTGGATCACACATGGAATTTTTTAAAGGTAGGAAGAGAAAAGGTTTTAAGTTTCGGTTTTGTACTGTGTCAGTCGTAAATTTCTACTTACAAGATACTACGTCACCTAAACACACTATACCTCAGTTGACGCTTCGATACGGACATCTGAGATGGCAATGAGGATCCAGCCTTCGGCATTCGCGATTCACACAAATCAATCTTGAGAGTACGCAACGCATAATTGCTGACATCTATTTTCATGTCAAAGACGTCTTGCGCACACACAATACGCCTCGCAGTCGGAGCAGTCGGACAATTATTTTTCTTTAGCCAGCACTGCGTGTCTGAACCCAACATTGGTTGGATAAAGCCTGGAATGATCCGTTCATCGACATTCGTATAGCTTTATCCAAACCGCGTGGTTTATTTGCGAAATAACCCACTACTCCTAAAATTAGACATGACTTGAAGTCATAATTTTTTCACAAACTAAGACATGTCTGGATTTACAAAAAAACCGAAATGGCGGTTATCGTTGTTCCAATCCAGTCAATTGGTTATTAATATAAATTCAAATTTTGATAAGTATTCTTTTAATTTTGAAAAACTGCTTGTAAAAGATTTTCATCGCCTCCGGTGCTTGCAGGCGGGGACGACAGCGACGCGAGCGGCGGCAGCACGGAGGCGCCCAGCCTGTCGAAGCTGCAGCCGCGGCTGGCGGCCGGGGGCTCGCGGCGCGCCACGTGGCAGCGCATCGCCTCTTCCAACGACGCCGCCTCGAGCCAGCAGACGCCGGCCTTCGTGCTGCGGCGCCGCGGCCCGCTGCGCCCGGTCGCCGACTTCTTCAGCCGCGAGCACCGCCAGTAGAGCGTGCCGCCCCCCGCCCCCCACGCCCCTCGCCACACGCCACATGCCCTGCTCTGTACTGTCGCCTTCGGACGGAACCACTCGGTAGCGCCACGGAGAAGCGCCGCACCCCTTCACACAGAGCCACAGAGCATGGGAAAGAAAGGCGTGGTGACATGGTAGTCACATTTTCACAAATTAGCTCAGTGGCGCTTCTGACTGGCCTAGTGTGAAGGTTGCTATGTAGGCCTGTGTTCTGCTTGCGGTGGCGCAGAAGCGCGTCTGCGCTGCTGGGGGTGCGTCAGTAACAATCCCAGCAGCGCTACTGCGCCGCCCGTGTAAATATCTCCATTTAAGCCAATGCTTTGCCAGCAGAAACGCCACTCGGAAGCGCTGCTGAGTGGCTCCGTGTGAAGGAATCCTACGAACTTAGGGGCTCGGGCTATTGCCGCGGCGATCGATTTTAGACGGTCGACTACTACGGCTTTTGTCATTCGGTCTCCTCGGCTGCGCCACCCCGAGCGACCTATAAGTTGTGGAGATCGTTGCACGGCCCATGACAGGGACTAAGTGTAGTTCACTTCGGCTGCGCCACCTCGGGACGATCTCCATTTTGTACGCGTTTAGCATGAGACACAAGCCATTCCCCTGCGATTCCTTTACGTTTGCCGAATACAGTCAGTTTTGGATCTTGCAATTTCTTAGGACAATTTTGCGGGTGTTATCTTCAAAATGCATTCAATACACATTAACGTACATTTTAAATAACAAACGAAACAATTTATTTTACTAACCGCAAGCACACGACAACCTATATAAGTTGTGAAAACCTGCACAGTAGTGACGACAGAGAGAGTTGGCTGTGCCGCTCCAAGCGGCAAGGGAACGGGACCAAATACGCGAACGAGGTGCCCCGCACAGTGCAACGATCAGTACCCATGTTCTTTGTTCTTGACATTCGAGAGTCACATGAAGCTGCCGGTGGATTCGTAGTGACGAACAATAACATCAGATTCCCCAGTGGCATCCAATGTTGGATCAAATTCGGAGTAAGAAAACGACGTGTGTAGTGCGAATTGCGTTTCACTGTGAAGCGAGAGCGCTCATGCAAAGAACACTGCGCAAGGGCGGTAACGCCTGGTAGCATCCTCTCTTGCAAAGCGCTGCTGCCAAGCACAAAGAAGATAAGTAAGGTGTTTAGAAGGAAGTGGCGTTTTATTCGCATCTGTGATTTAAGCGGTGCGAAGAGAGACTGTCATTTACACACACACACACACACACACACACACACACACACACACCCCTTGCAGGATGTCGTAGCCCGGGTCACAAGACTCCAAGACCGCTTTCTCACAATCCTATCTCGACCACGTTCTACGAGGGGGTAGCGTCGTCGTGGTACATGGTGTTTCGGACGAGGTTCGACAAGGGAATCATGGGGTTTCAGACAAGGTTCAATACGGTTCGACAAGGAAAAACTTCGGGTGGCTAAGTACAGATTGTCCCAGTAAACAGCCTCACAGACTGTCTCCAAAACGCCACCGTGTTTGTGTGACCCTCCAAGGTGTGTTGTAATTTATGGTCACCACTCACACGGGATAGCGCAGTTGGACGTAGATTTACCATAGAAGCTCACAGAGTTGTAGATCCCAGGTGGCCTCGTGTGACAGGGTTCTTAAACATTACAAAACGCCACAATATACAGCATATGTAATTACACGTAAGGCACCTTTCACACGGAGTCACCTCAACGGCGCCATCCGAGTCTCAATCGTGCGATATACGGAACTTTCGGATCGTAATAGTCAAATGAAATGGGGCTGTTCAATGAGGAATGATCGTTCCAAGCTTTCTGGTGGCGCAGTCAATGTTCCGAGTAACAGCGGCCTTTTAAAAACACCGTAGCTACCGATCGACCTCTGTGTTGATACGCTTCTAATGATGTGTTACTGTGGCGTGGCGTGGCGTGAGGTGGGATGGTTTGGGGTGGGGTGTCATAGTTTTAATGTTGTCCATGAGGAACTGGGCTAACCGGCGGCTGACGGAAAGTGACAGTTCTCCAGACACTGACCACAAAACTCCACAAGGAACATTGGAAGAGTATGCTCTAAGGAACAGCTCGTGCCCCGTCAGTCTGTAATTACAAGAAGTATTTTTGGTTTCACGCAGGGGTTCCAGTGCACAAGCACGAAAGAATAAATCCAGCTTTAGTTAACATTGAATTGTTATTGTGAATTCATGAAGATTTGTAATACAGCTATGCAAATTCATAATCAAATAGATTAACTTTATTCACAATCTATAAAGTGAGTGATTTTACCCTGACGAGAAATATAAGTTGCAAGGTGTACATCTATTTCACTGTTATATAGCAAAAAGACATTACTGACAGCCTACTAAATTTGGTGTGGACCATGCTGCAACATTTTAAACTGTATAATACAGCTTGAAAATTTCAAGAGAATTAAAATAAGTTACAAGCAAAAGTACTTGGGCGGGACAAGGATTCTTGCACAATATGATTAGATAGAAGACCACATCCGAATGAAATACCAAATATGTGGCTAGAAAGGCTACTATCGAGCAACGAGATTCATTCAACAGCAGAGAGAGATTTTTTGTCTGAGAGCATTTGTTTCTGAATGAACTGTCACTTACCGATAATAAAATATGCAGTTAAATTTACTGTCAGTAGTGTATGAGAGTGATAAAAAATCTGTCGCCATATATCATCGTTTGTTTTGATGAGAGCTCGTCAAGTGTTATTTTACGTCCTTCAAGGAACCATCTATCAACAACCTAGAAGAATAGTTTGGATTTTACAAAAGTGCGATCTCATACAGTACACCTATTGTTTGAATAAATTATTTGTGAATCATTGAACATTGAGAAAAGTGATATTTAGAACTCATTTATTGGAACATAAGTGGTGTTGTTGAAGGATTTGTTCTTGACGATAGGAGTTTCGTGGTTATTTTTCCATCGAACTGTCATTATCCAGAAACTATTGAAAATATTTGCTTTATTGTTTGTCGCGTGATGTCGACTGAGCTGAATGAAATGAACTTCATTTGGACACACCACATCATCATCGCAACATACATGAAAAAGTCAAGTAAAGGAATATAACAGCTTTTTTTCATAACTCCTTGCATTTAATTCCCTTTCTGTTCATCACATGGAGTCATTTATAATTTCCGATCTTTGAGTTCTTTATGCAAATGCCACTTTTGGTCAGAACAAATGCTTAGCCAAAGACCATCTACCAACTGCCTATCTACACAAGATGTGATAAAATTGCAATGGAGCTGTGCTCTGTGAATCGTGGAAAATGGCACGAATGATATCGTGCGTTCGTGCAGACATAATTTGAAACAATTTTTTGGCACATGAAATCAACATAGAAAAAAATTATTTCTTGTTTTGGATTTTCAGAAAGAACAACTCTGATTTGTTGCTATGGATTCATGTACATCTGAAGAATCTCAGTGTATTAAAAGTTTACGCCATTGGCACGGTAGATGCATAAAGAATATAACATTATTGAAAGGATAGTTCACTCTCAACAAAATAGTTTTTATTTTAATCGTGTTAGATTGCGTGGTCTTTTAAATATAATTCAGAGTCGTATTGTGCTCTCTGATCTTGTTGGGATCTCATCCATTTCTAATCATTGCTAATTGCAAAAGACCAATTAGTATTGCGACGTGTACGAAGTAACACGCTGGCATATTCATAAATATTTTCCTAACAATTTTTCTTTAACATAATTTAAATATCAGATCATTTTACAAGCTTTCTGTTCTCTACCGTTTCTAAAATCAATTCTTCAGAAGGTTTCAAAAGATTTCGTAAAACATATTTCTAATATGATTCCAATTCGTTTACAATACCAGGTGTATTTAAAATTGCCTTAAGGCAATTAATTTAAACGTTATTCTTAAAAGGGGTCGATTAATCTAGTTGTAAACTCTGTATATTCTTGTCAGACAAAAATATTTGTTGTCGGAAATCAAAAGTAATAAAAGAAAAAGAATTGTGGAAACAACAATATCACCTGCTTCCGTACGGGGAAAGCTTCCGAAGAATCTTTACTTTCTCTATAGAATGACTGCAATTGTCACGCAAGTTTGTTAACCTGAACGAATAATAACTTGAAAATTGTTAGAATTTAATTTTTGAAAAAGTATTAATAATTTTCAAGTACAAAAAATTCATAATTTATAGTTTAAGAATTTACTAACTTTCACGTACAATTTTGTTCACAGAGGCGCGTACTAAGAGTGAAATGATCACCAAAGGATTTTCAATGTTACGTGTAAATCCTGTGTTTTGATCACATCACCATATCACAATGTACAGTCCATGTCAATCACAGTATTTGTGCCTCTTATTGTTGAACTTGATTGTACAAGTGAGACAGATGGGTCAGAAATTGTAGTAAACTGCCAATTATTGCGCTTGTTTTTTTTAGCGCTGAGACATTTTTGATGTTTTTTACCAATGTTTATTGTGCCTCATTGCCTGTCTTCTACACTTCAGCTTAGATAGTAATATTTTGTATTATGTCTGTATTAGATGTAGCATGACTGCACCAAAAATAAATGGCACTAAAAACTCTTAATTAATTACATTCCAATCACCCACATTCAATTTTCCTATTCAACATTGCACCAAGAGTCAACATAATGAATGCAAATATTTAAAGGTGCTATTAATTTAAGAAACGAATATTTTGGATGTGAACACGATATGAGAATAAGAATCAGCACCGAGCGTACACAAGGCCTACGCTTCGGCTAATTTCTAAGTAGCACACTGTATCTCTGTTAAAAGGAGCCGCGTTGGCTCAGTGGTAGGGCGCTGGCTTCCCGACACGAAGGACCCAGGTTCGAGTCCCGGCATAGGTTGGTGGCTTTATTTGGTGATTTCCATTCAGAGCGGCTCTGAAGTCGACTCAGCCTCCTTATCTCAGTAGAGACGGCCGGAGCGTTGTGGTCGTCATACAATCTCCTCCTTGTGCCGACAGTGACGAAAAGGTGGAGCTCTACTTTCCTTGGTTCACATCAGTGTGTGTGCAATTGCACATTTTTAACTTTACCTTCTATATCTATTAAAAGTGAATTGTCAGAGACGAATGTCTACACATAAACCGAATTAGCTGACTCAAGGCATCAACTGATGTCATTACCATACCTATGATCGTGAGTCCTAAGGTTCCAGTTTCAACGGTGGCAGGATTTTCAACACTAGCTGAATAGCTAGGTCGAATTAAGCCACTGTCTGGAGGAGAATAGTAGCGGCCGACTACTCTGATCGGTAGACTTCGGTGGTTTCTCCGATTACCACCAGGCGAATGCTGGAGCTGGACTTGCCACGGAGATCTTTACTTTCTCTTACTTGTCCTATCCTATCCCCTTGCAGGCCAAAACTTACATTTCAATGCATTAACTACCACACGTGACGAGAGCTTGGAGCTTTTCCCAGAAGGGGCGATACCGCGCTGGTGGGAGATACATGGATGGGGAACCTAGCAAGCTGACGTGTAGGTCGGTGATGATCATACAGCAGGGAAAGAACACAACAAACTCGTGATAAAATATTCACTACTAATGGCCATAGTAGATGACGCGCCAGTCAACACAAAATAATCAAAGAATCAATCAATCGACGTATACGCTGATTTTTTTATGAAGGAAATTGTGCACAGGAAATTACAGCTGCTCAGAAATTGGAATTATGTTTCTCCAATATTATAGACGAAATTTTAATGTAATTGTAGCTGATGATTCTACAGCCCTAGAAATAACTCTTTGACAGCATAACTGAAAATACCTCCCTGGTTAAGATCTACACCACTTAAGTGAGGCCAATTGAAGCAAGAAGTTCAGAAGTATGGAGACGCTACAATTTTGTTGCTTGAAAATCTGGTTTATTAATTATTACAATTATTATTTTATCATTTTTTTAGTAGAATGCTGCTTTTTGGGATGAGTGTGCGTGTGAGGAATGAGGAAAAAGAGTTTGCGTATTTCAGTGAAGATTTAAATCTGGCATTAAAGCATTATTAATAGAGATATAATTTCAATAATACATTTCGCAATATGATTTACATAATGTGAAATTATAAATTTCCTGCACACCCAAAATCAAAAACAGGGAGAATTTCTTAAAGTAATAACTGTTATATCTACTTGCGCCGCAAGATCAATTTTGCTGTAGTTTTTCACGACTCGACACTAACGTCAGGCAGGACCGTGCCCAATAGCTGTCGCTCTTACGCACTTAAAACTAGGACTGCACAAACTCGCGATTCAAGTCGTTTCGCTAGGCTCAAGTCGTTTCGCGTCCGGCTGCCTGTCCGTCTGCTCGTCTCTCTGCCCTTCTGTCTGTCTGCCCTTCTGTCTGTCTGCCCGTCTGTCTGCCTGCCCGTCTGTCTGTCTGCCCGTCTGTCTGTCTGCCCGCCCGTTTGTCTTCCCGTCTGTCTGCCCGCCCGTCT
>BOPP01000039.1:7587390-7605752 GCA_017312745.1 Gryllus bimaculatus | reverse complement strand
TGTCTGCCCGCCCGCCCGTCTGTCTGCCCGCCCGTCTGTCTGCCTGTCTGCCCGCCCGTCTGTCAAAATCTGTTCTGTAAAGATATTTAAAGTAAGGTCATGTACAATTTTTGGAAAATGTGAGTAGTTTTCGCATAATTTTCCTTGAAATGTAGGTATTTTTAAACGTTTTTTCTCAATAATTCTTTCACATTTTTTTTCTTTAAAATTTCTCATTTTATTTATTTAAAGATGGTAAAATGGCAACGGTCTCCTTTCTAACGAACTCTGGTTTCAGAATTTGCAAAAATTTTATATTTTGAAATTACAGAATTGAAGATATTTCTTTAAACAAAATCTGTTCTTAAAAAATAAAATGTACAATTTTTTGTGAGAAAACGAATAATTTTAGCGTAGTTTCAGCTTGGAATTATTACAACTTACTAAGAATACCGTTTTTCAAAAAACGCTTCAATTTATTCTTTTCCACAAATAACACAAGGGACGTTTAAAAGAATAGAGAAGGTCTCATTTTCTTTGAACTCTCTGAATTTGGTAAAATTGCCTGTTTGAAATAATGAGAGGGACAATTAGGTTTGTAAGTGCCCTCGGCACAAGTGAGTTCGTCAGAGTTTCTGCGTCTTGTAGTGGAAAAGCGCTCGGATAGTTAACTCGATGGGCCCGAGTCTCGCCGCGGAAAAAATTGTTGCTGGTTGAATGGTTTTGGAAGGTTCATAAAGTAGTATAATGTTGCGGAGCCGTCACAAATTATGCTAGAAAATATGAGCTGTTTTAGCTGTTTTTTTATCAAGCCCCCATGCATATTTATGTGTATTTTGAAAGGGCGAATTTGATTTTCAATTAATTTCAGGTCGCAACGATGATTATTTGAGTTTATCCTTTTCTCATTTCTTCCTGTAATTTTTGTTTATCGGCTGATTCCCGGTGCAGGTTATGTGTTTGTGTCTACTTACATTATTGTAAACTCTACAAAAGTCTTCACAACAGTGATACGCTTGCTGTATGAATTTTTGGTTCTGGTATATAACATTTTTGTTAGATTGCTTATGGATCACCCGGTTTTTCACATACACAACACAATATGTTTTTTACCGCGTTTCTTTGTCATTTGTGACATCTTCCACGTTTTCTTGCTTGCGCTTCATCTAGTGGTTGCGGTCCCTCCGTTGATCTGGTCTCTCGAGAGCCAGACTTGCAAGTGTGCACTACACACCAATGCCACCATAGCTCGCCTTACGTACAAATGTAAATTTAATGTTTCAGTAGCTCTTCTCTGAATAAGGGTTACTGCTATTTCAGAAAGCTTGATCAATAACTTTCGTCTGTTTCTATCTACGTCCTTCGTTGGCCTGAACGGGGCCAAAACGATGTATAGAATATTAAGTTAAATAACTTTTTATTTAGTGATTTTATAACTTTTTTTCAGTATGAATCTAATGAAACTTGTTCCAGGTGTAAAATAATAATATACCGCTTAATTTATATATTTTATTTAATTATTTATATCAAAAACAAACTGCTCTTCATTCGACATTATTAAAGATGAATAAAAGCGTCATTTATTTGTTCAGAAATAACGTTATCATAAGCATTTATCCCATGACTCAAGGGAAAGTTGATTGAAACGTGGGTCGAGATTGTGTTTATAATGTTTTTTAACAATAGTTTTTAAAGGTAGAAATACAGTGAAAACTCTTAATTTATATAGTAAAAGAAATAAATATTTAATAGTAGTAGTGAATTAAACTAAAAGAAGTATACTACTCGTTTGCCATTGTAATTGTTAAACAATAATTAAACATTTTATATTATTATAGAATTATTATGTTGCTCTTAACCTGTCAGAGGGGCGCGTCATCCTTCAGAGGAGGCGACCTTTGCACACTCCTACAAGTCAAATGCTTTCAGCGCTGCCGTACCCAGTAGTTGATCTACTGAAAGAAAGTTCACGAATCATTTCATATACCAGATCAACACCACATTTGGTCTGATTACAATGGGAGATAATTTCCCCAATTCTTTTTTCATGCTCCTCAATAATTTTCCTAGCGTGTTCGCAACATTCACGACAATTATGAATAAATATTTCACACATTTCTTTTATTGCAGCGAGTTTAGATTTTTGCCTTACTTCTTCTCTAGGATCTTTGTCGTCGAATCTAATTATGGAGAGCAATAATTAAAACCTGTCGCTAGACATTGTTGCAGGATAAATATGCCGACTGTAGTATTCATTTATAAATCACGTGGATACTCATTGTTTTCTTGAAATACACCTGAGGCAAGCAATATACCCCCCAAAAAATTCTCAGAATTCTATTCGGCCTGTCTCTTAATAGTGTTTTTACTTTCTAAGAATTTTCTTCATTTCCTTTAGTAAACATTCGTCGCCCTTGCTATTTACTGTGACACTATTTTTGTCAAATATCGTCTGATAACTGCGGGAACAAACTATCTTGAATACTCTGAATATCACATATTCTTGTTGCGAATCCAGATTTTCTGCAAGTTTGTCGTATAAGTAACAATTTGCTACTTCGACGCCTAGAATGAGTGTTTGCGTCTTCTCGGAGATCATAAGCAAGGAAATGTAGTGCCTATAACTGTAAATAGTTCTGACATGCTTGACATTGATAGACATCGAGTGTCTATCACTGTAATTTGAGTAACATATTTGTTATGCATTACTGTAATGTTAATATTGAATTTTCGAACATTGTTTGCCGTGTTAAGCGAAAATATGCATTTAGAAAGATTTTGAACGTTGATGGGCATTGTGCCATCACTCAAATTTGAAAATACCAATTATGACTCAATAAACTTTCTAGGGTTAAATGTTATCACTAGGGGACGGATTTTGATGACGTAAAACATCGCCAAAAAAGTCAGTAAAATCCTCTTAAAATGTTTTTGAAATGCCCTAAAACAAAGAAAAACAATATGAAAATTGATTAAAATCATTTAAAACTATTATATAACCCTTATTTTGAGGTATGGTGACTTTCTGAAAAGAAAGACAGTGAACAATTATATCTGGTAGATGTTACTGATGTAATAGACTTCTTCCCTTCGTTCAAGTGAATTCAGTTTGCAAACTTTGAATTTGAACTGTTCTTTACTACGAAATCTCTCTTCTTTTCGTGGATGGTCACAGAAGTCTCTTTACTTTTCAGATGAGTGAGCTCTGTTCTGAATTACAAATAATTGTAATAGCACTGTATGGAAATGCCATCAGAATTCTCCATCCAGCAAATGTCGCTGAATTTAACCAATTAAAGTGTGCGTGGAATAAAGGTGTGCTAACATGGCGTCGAGAACATTCTTCTGAATCTCTTTCTAGAAAAGACTTTGCTCCGGTGTTAGAGATGGTAGTGCGTGCAATGAGCCCAGAAACATTACGAAATGGTTTTAGAGCTTAAATCCTTGTTCTTTGGAGCACTGAGCGCATTGATTTCACGAAATGTCTTAAGACGGATGTACAATAGCATCGCATAAAATGTGGATAATGAAAAGGTAGTAACCACAACACAGAAAAAAATCAATGACATTTGAAAAACTCTGCGATGTTGTTCGAGAAGGAGTATAACAGTTCAACATCATTACGCAGGAAATATACCTCTAGATGAAACAAGAAATAGGGCTAACTTCAGGAAAACAAAGGTAAATTCAGCCCAAACAAATGACGTAGTGTCCATCACTATATTGGTAAGTGCCAACGTGAGTCTTCAAAGTGCCCATCACTTTATTTTCTGCCTTATTTTAGTTTCATATCTCATAAAATGTTCAACTATTTAACTTTCTTGCCTCATAACTGTACATGTATGTAGTAACTCATTTGCCAACTATTAATTTTCTAGTGTTAAACTAAGCAATTATGCATTGCATAAAACATATCGGTTGGCCTTAAATTGTCCATCACAGTGTGGTCCACCCTATATCCTCTAATTCACAGAATATGATGCGCTCAAAACCTAATAGTTTCGGCGTCGGTAAGACACAAGGGACCTAGAATGCTTTCAGATGTCAGCTGCAAATAAGGTGAAATAGTGTCACATTAGAAAAGATGCATCAGTGCCGCTGAAATGGCGCTGTGACAGGATATAGGGAACGGTAAGATGTAATGTAGGTAGAGGGGATGGGACTGATCAGGCGTTGTTAGACTACTCTTCGAACTACTTAATCTCAACTCCATTCAATCTCAAGTTTAACTGATGATGGAAATGACTGAAACAATTATCTGTCGTAATTTTAATCGAATATATTAAAGTGCTCTAATAATTGAAGCTCATTCAGTAATTTGAAAGACATTGCTATTTCAATTATGCTCGATCGTGATCGTGGGAAAATGTGTGATGAAGTAATACTGATCATTTCGTAAAATGATATAAAATATACCAGTTCGTCTGACATTTTATATTTCCGATGAAAGTTCATGCATTTTCTCTGAATTATGTTTTAATATTAATGTCTACAATTTCTAAAGAAAATTAAACAATAAGTAATGTTAATTTAATTTATAACGGTGCTAAAACATTTTTTGCAATAAAGAACAAATAATACAGAGGTGTATCGTTGAGAATGGCAACGCAACCTGGTGTCCAGCGTGAGAACTAGGTCTGCGAAAGCCACTGCTTCATAACGCATTCTAGCGGTCAATTGAAGAACTCCTTCGATAGACCCGTGCGCTTTTCCCCCCTCGTCACCCGTCACCACACTTCTCGTAGAATGTTTCCAGGCGTTCCTTGTATCGTCTTACAGCGACATTGTCCCTGACGCGAAATGTTCGTATTATTTCTACAACAATGTATTCGTTAAAAATAAATTAACATTATCCTAATGTCGCTTTTGTAGGTAGCTATATAGCAGGGTTTCTTGTTAAACTAATCATGTGTATTGAGGAAGGCTTCCCGATGTTTTAATTTTTTAAGTTATGCGTAGTAAGTTATGCGTAACCTGTCACAAAGCATTTCTTTTTGATTCAACACTTTTTACGTATCTTCTCAGAGGAAGTGCTCTGGCCTTGCCCTGGCCTTGCCCTGGCCTTGCCCTGGCCTTGCCCTGGCCTTGCCCTGGCCTTGCCCTGGCCTTGGGACTTTCAGAAGCCTCTAATTCACTTTGGTGGATTTCGAAATATTTGCTAAAGTGTGCACCTTTAAATTTTGTTTTATCAATATGGGAAGGAGATGGGGTAGACTTACAAAATCTTACCTACTGAGTTTGCTCAGAGCTTCAAATGTCACTGCAGTGCCTCTGACCGTGGCTTAGGGCCTTTAATCCCGTCGCACAGTCCAGACACCGTAATCAATTTTGGATTCGTAAGTGGATAAAAATAAAAACTTCTACTTAAACAAAATTAAGTTTTTAATAAAAACAGCTTAGGTTATGACCGACCACTGATAATTACACAATTTTACAATATTTTTGACACTGTAATGTAAGTAGAACAGTATATAACATTAATTTTACAATGCACAAGAAAGTATTGTCAATCCCAAAGGTTTAAATAACATTGAAAAGTAAATTGAACAACTTATATTAGCAATTCAAACCGAGCTGATTTTACCAGGTTTATAATTTTATCACATCCATCGTCCGATTTGAATAAATCAGGTACGTTGTTGTAGATTCCCAGTAATGACCTTTCTCTTGCTAAGTTCTGTCAAGAACTTGATGGAATGTTGATGTTTGTGCTTGACACCGGGAACATGGCTCTGGGTCGACTTTTCTAATCAGGTGATTATGATTTGTTTTGAAGTGGCCGATTCCCAGTCTGATAAGTCCCTTGCTTGCTCCTACTAATTTGCAGTTTTGGCAATGATGCCGCATATACTGCCTTCCTAACAAGCTGGAGTTTTGATGGTCTTGATGTCTATAATATGTCCCCGTAATTTGTAATACTGGTATTAGTTTTTTAGTATCTTGTAGAGAACCACTTGCACTCTCTTCAAAATTGGAGAATGATGTTGCATTTTTTGCGGCTACATCTGCTTGTTCATTGCCCTACATTCCCTTGTGGGAAGGGATTCATACTAGAAAATTGATTTCTTGAAGACATAAAATCTGTGGGTTGTGATCACTGATGAGTTTTAAATATGGTAATCTAGCATGAAAACCATTACAGTTCCATTAAACAATGTCCATAATTGATTTCACTGACTTTTTTGGCGACGATTCCTTTTGTACTTAAGAACTTGCTTCATGAGTAGTATTTTTTGTAAGTTCAAGATTTTTTAAATAATTCTTGAACGTCTATTCTTGAATCCTTTTCGAGGTAGGGTGTGACGAATTTCTTTTAGCATTGTTATTAGTACGGCCATATTAATTAGTGAAATTCTTCCCAATTTTGATTACGTACTCATGTTTTGTTCCTTTTATTTTATCAAAAAATGTTTTATTTCATTCAATGAAAATGGGTTCTCAGCTTTATTGCTTCTTTAATGTCAGTGTAATGCTTCCTTCACGTCATGATAAACCATCCATACAATTTTTTTTTTATTTGGTGGGATTTTTTCGATCTTAATTGTCTCGTTCTAATAACTTCAACTTGGTTTTATGATAGTTCTGAATAAGATGCAGAGTTGAAGTCCATAGATTCATTGTCGGTGTCAGTTAATTGGGCCAGTGAAGTGTGTTCTGAGTTGGTAGAAGAAAGAGGTCTTTTCATTCTAGCCATGGGGCCGTTGGTCGAGTCCCCTTCGGTGCGCTTATCGGGAACGTTATCCGTCGAGGTCGAAGGAGGTGCAATTGAGGTCGGGGAGGGCAGGGTCAGGCACGTGGCAGTTGGCGTACAGTTGGCTGAATGTTCTTTTTGAACGAGGAGAGGTTGGGGAGGGTCAGTGGTGTCGTCTGGTGATGGGGTTGTGGTGGAGGATTTTGAAACAGCACAGGAGGTGGAAGTTACCGGGAGGGGTACAGAGTTTTTTAATGAAGAGCATTTTTGGCTAAGTGCCCTTGTTGCATGCACTGAAAACACGTAGGAATGTCTGACGTGATGTAAATCCAGTGAAATACCTCATCGAACGTTAGTTGAAAGCATTCTGGTAGTTAACTTCCATCTTCAGGAGCAATGAACGTTTTTCGTCGGAAGGTTAAATACGGCTAAAATTGGGATCTGAAAAGCTCGCTCTAAGGAACGCCGTGGGTGACACTGTTTTTATACCATACATATATAGCTTGTCTTCTAGAACCTTATGGGGAATACTAGGGCTTACATTTCAAAGAATTATTCTCTTATTTCTGGATGTTAGAGGTCGTATAGGAAAATGTTGATTATATACATTTATACTTTTATGTTTCGTAACAAGCTCATCAGGAATGTATTTAGGGACAATTGTATGCACGTAGTCTATTGTTAGAGGTTTTTGGAACAAATATAATCTGAGCAGAGTTGATATTTTCTGACAGTCCTGGTGAAAGTCTAAGGTTGGGGTTTGATTAGCTGAGTCTATTGCAACTGCATTCTCCTTTTTGGGGAATTTAAATACATTAGCTGCTTGGGCAAAACTCCTATTTGTGGTACTAGATGATTGTTGATTAAACAGGATTGACGCCGTGTTGGAGAACGGAGTTTATATTGGATTATAAAAAAATATCAAAAAGTTATCTTTGATTTTCTGTTATCCTGTTTCCGAACATCTTTAATAACGTGAAAATACGGATAGTTTTCTCGAAATGCAGCTATGCCTTCTTTGCGAGTCACACATTCAAATGATTTTTTTTTCCTTTCAATATTTTCGAAACCTCCAGCGTATGGGCAATTGGAAGCTTTCCCAGTCGAACGAACAACATTAAAATATTTGTCACCTCCGAACAATCGATTTTGTTACAACATACACTTCCTCTATACCACACAATTGTTTGTTGTTTCTGCGTGCCGAATAGCCATGATTTAAAGTTTGCAACATAGTCACTCGTGTGCCCCTTTGCGAAGTGTAATTTTCAACCTCGTTTCTCAGCAGCACTATACACTACATACGAGTGTCCGTAAAATAAAATCGAGATAATATTTTATACATACCAACATTCACTAATTCGATATATCTTCTATATAATGTCATATCGTTATAATAATGTGATATTCGATATAAATGTGAAATTCGATATAATGTGATATCGTTACATAAAATAAAAATAAACGTAAACAAGATTTTGGAAAAATTGTGTCCAAATATTACTTGAAAATTTTGTTTGTGTAGAGCAAAGCTTGAATATTAAAAGACATCGGACAGATTTAAATTAAAATTCGCTTGGTGGTATAGTGCTGGAGTAGTCAATGCCCAAGTGCGGTTCTCGATCTGGGCAAATGTTTTTAGGAGGTTGGATGACCTTCGGGGCTCAACTAGAATTATAATATTACATAATATTTACCAATAATACGAGAAAGATGCGTAGTTTTATCATGACTCTTTTTTTTAAAAAAAAGTATGTTCCTAGACGTGTCGCATGCAGCTAAAATGTATATGGCCGTTCATACCTGTAGACGCTATTTTTACAGGTTCTCAAACATTCAAGCATAGCTGAAGGTCGCGTGGCTTTGCGAAACGCTTTTTCCGGCCACCCGTGGGAGCTGGATTGTCAGCTTTTAATGCCTAAAATGTCAGTTCAGTGCGTGCAATTGTGGGTTAGAAATAGCTTTAACGAGTGAATAATATTTTTCCAAAGTCGTCACTAAAAGCAATATTGCAATAAATGATACAAACATGCTGAAAAGCAGATAAAAATATTTTTTGCCTGTGGATTAAATCATGAAACTAATGTAATCGAATAAGCCATAAATATTGAATTTCAGAGTGCTCGCGTTGTTTACGTTCTTGATACTTTTAATTAAACTCGTAATATATTAAAATATGGTCACATAATAGTGCATCAAATAATGTTTCTTAAAAATTAAGTTTTAAAGTGTCCGTTTCTTGCATTCTAGCTACTTAAATATATTGACGTAATAACATTATGAAGTTGATTGAATAACAAAAATAATAGGGAATAAAACAGCTCAAGCCCAATTTAGCCAACGTGAAGTGAATGCAAATCATTTGTCGTGTTACTCTCCAACAATACCCCTTTCAATTTAGTTTAGCGTTAGGGAGAATAAAAATCATCTCACTGAACAAACCCTAGCGCCGTTAGGAAAAAATTGTCATTACCCTGCAATCTTGTTTCCTTCTCTTTCTGTCACCTCGAGTATCTATTAAAGGGTCACACTGCAGGCCTAAGAAACCTACTTCAAACCAAGGTGTGTCGCTAGCTTAGTGGCCGGAGGAACTGAGCGTAAACCTGTGGAGCTGGATTAGATTCCCTGCCGAAGTGAATACGAGTAATGCTCTGGACAATTTGAATATCCAATAACATAAGATGCTTTTACTATGATTTTATTTTCATTTCAAAGATCAAGGAAAAGGAGCGTTTTCTGAAATATTAAAAGCAGAAAAGGGATCTTTTCAACTTGACTTTGCATTTTATTTTTAGTTCAATTATTCACTTTTATTTTTTTAATCTCTAAAAAAATGTATAATATATTTTAATTAAATAGTTTCATGACAATATTTCTCATAACCAATATACTCCAAACCAAATAGAGTAACAAAGCTAGGGAGTTCTCCAATAACCTATTTATAACTGTCACGAATATTAGGTGGAAATAACTTTAACACACTTTAGATAATGTGTTTCATGTGATCCGCTTTTATGCGGTTGACAGTAAAGAGTACTCTAACATAGCGGGAATAGCAGAGTTGAGGATGAAGTGTTCAACAGGTGGTTTATTACACAACTTTTTATATGCTATTTTTGCTGTCAAAACTATTTATTCGCAAATATTAAATATTCGAATGCGCTATTGTAGATAATAATTCCATAATAAACTTGTGGCAATCATTCTTGTCCATCGTATCGCCGAAAGTATTAAACGTATCAATGCTGTTTTACCTATTTCAGCGAAGAGTTTAGCTTTTAAATCCAAAATATAGCAGTCGTACATATGTGAAAGCAGTCGGGTTTACTGGTAATAATAGTATCAAATTATAAAATGTAATTATTTTCTTTTCTTTCCGCTTCAACGTCAGTAAAGAGTCTTCAGAAGTAATTAGACCTAATGATTAATATTTATTTTTTTGTATTTGCTTCAAACGATTTCGGTAGTTATTCCGGAAATATATAACCGTATTTGATCCTCTGAAATATCAAGTGGTGTAACTCACATTTTTATTATACCAAGATATTTAATGTTTTCCTAGCGTCGTAGAAAACGTGGCAAAACATTGTTTTATAGTTTTACTCGTGTGTTTAGATAGGTTTGTTTGAACTCGTATAATAAGATCATAAATTGAGTTACACCACTTGTGATATGAACAGATAAAGGATATGAGAAAATATGACATGCAAGTAAACATCACTAAATTTACATAATTTGTGTCACTTATCAACATTGATTTTGGTCCCACTCAGTAGCCCGATGTCAACATCGGGCTGATAAACATTGTCTTACCCAAATTTTTTCCACTAATAGACATAAAATAAGATCCTAATTGGAGTGTGAACAAAAACACTTGTGAACAAAAAGATAGACAATGGACAAGATAATATGAAATGCAATTAACAGCACTATATTTACAAGCTGTTATGCAAATATTCAAAATTAAATGAGATTTTTTAAAACATTCTGATGGACAATATGCTCCAAAGTGGAGAATACTAGTAGTTGAAATTTAAAATTCTTATTCAAAAGATACATTTTGGGGCCAACATAAAAATATGTCCAATTTCCAACAAATTGAAAATAAAATTCTGGAGTATTTCCTAACTTATATATTTTTGTCACACATCAGTCTTCATCAACATCTTTATTGTTATTTCCATTCAGTAGCCCAATGTCGTCATCGGTGGGATAAAGTGTAAAAGGTTAGAGTGTTACAAAAAATCGTTAAAAAGTTGCTCCCAATGATTTTCCTATTCATTTTGGGCCTAAAAGAGAGTATGAGACGTTTAAACCTTTTAGAATAACTTGAAAG
The DNA here is from genome assembly GCA_017312745.1 of Gryllus bimaculatus. Classification (NCBI taxonomy): domain Eukaryota; kingdom Metazoa; phylum Arthropoda; class Insecta; order Orthoptera; family Gryllidae; genus Gryllus; species Gryllus bimaculatus. The sequence continues at coordinate 7,594,746 of BOPP01000039.1, read as the reverse complement.
TTGGCGAAAGAGATATAAATTTGTTTATTGTGTTATTTGTTTTAAGTTAACGTAGAATATAAACATAAAACAGAATGAACTAAACTCAAAGGCACTTGTTCCTCGAAAAAAATATTGCATATAATAATAAAAATTGCTACTAATTCGTGGGTTGTCTGTTTTTGTTGACACAATATGAAAAAGACGGGAAATGCCTATACGTTCAAAGTAACGGGTTGAAATATAATTAAATGAGGTATAATAATATAATAATTACAATAATAATAAAATAAATGAGAAACTCTACAAATTTATTTGTCAGCTTAAGCCTGTTCCTCAAGGAATATGACGTTACGTTTTGTTCTCATACACGGCTATTTAAGTTAACAGAAACGTTTGCCTCTAAAATCCTTATTTGTTTCTAAATAAATCTGCCCAACAGAAATATTTAAAATTATGAACTTTCTTTAATGGGAAACCGATGCATTACATTTTTTTATATGCAGTCTTATGAAAGCATTTGCTTACATTATGAGTAGGGAGAGAATTTGTACATCGTAAAAAATCTTTAATGTATGCTTTAATAACATACATGCTTTTCAAATAACCATTTATGACCTAATAATTATGAAAGATGCAATTTATTATGCAATTGAATTTAAGGGAGAAATAATTGAAGTAAATATGCACTTTAGTGAAATACATTGTATGTTTTATTTCCTTTTTCTGCCTGGTAATAAAAGATGATATCCTACATTCCACAAGTAAGTTATCATCTATAGAAAAGAAAAAACGCAAACTCTGACAAGGTCTTTCTAATCATGAACGCTCACAAATAAGCAAATAAGATAAGTATTTTTACGAAATATGCAAAATATGCTCCTATAATTACAATAATATGTATTAACAGGAACAATTAGCCAAATGTGCACAAATATTCACTAACATATTAATCTACATAGCATCCAATTCTAACCAAATAACATGAATTTCACTTCGCTCTGTCCTGACGCAACGGACAAAAATATGCCAAATCATAGAAATCCGTTTCCTAATTATGAGTATGGTTATGATTCGCATGAGCGAAACACATCATCCAAGTTCATAAAATATTTATTTACAAACAAATACAAAACACAGCGGGTGAGGTGTCTTGGGTGACCATTCCTTCCCTGGGGATGGGGCAAGTCGCGCCCGTCAATTCCTTACTTAATGGGCAGGTAGTGGAGCGTGTTCCCCAAATTCCTATCTGGCGGCGAAGCTGCATCACTACGTCCTCCCATCTTGAAATTTGGGCATGTGGTCGTGGTTTCATCCATACCTACAATTGATTAGGTTCCTTCTCAATCGTACATGTGGATGAAGTGGATTCCGGAGACGGCAGCCTCTTCGACACTGCTGACTGCTTTGATTTGTGGACATATAAATTGAATTGGATTAAATTGAATTGAATTCAATTCAATTGAATTTATGCCTTATTTTACGTGGCGACTCAAGCTATGAGGCCCTCTTCCATCTGACCACGCAAATTTCGCTACGCTCCTTTCACCAACTAGCGGAGAAAGGATGTATTACGTAGGCGACGAAGCACGCGGCTTGAATTTAGCTTAGGCTTCGTTTAGGCTTGAGGATCTTTTACATGCAGTAAATCTACTAACATGCGATAGCCGGCTTTACGTCGCTTCCGAAGGAAAGCGTACGAAGGATTTTTTCCGATCAGTCCGATACGCTAACCGTTATACCATCGCCGCAACCGCATATGGGTTGCAACGACCTTCTCTCTCTGGTCTCCATTGTCTCTCTCAGGTTCCTTAATGAAGACTAGAATTGTGTCCCCGGACCCGAGTTTCGCGACGCTACTCACATCGATAGCGCCAAGGTGGGTGCAGTGATGAGGAGGTGCTAGGCTCCTGGTTACTCACGCTCGGCCAGTATCGACCAAGTTGGGACCCAAACCGCTGACTTTTGGAGCAAAATTGGGCGCGGAACTTGTTCCCGAACCCACATAAAGAAGTCCGTTGAAGAACACGAATCTCCCATCAGATTGCCCTATATTTTGACGATACTCACTTCCATAACATGATGGACTGATGCCCCGCCACCCCGGCCTAACTAAGCTCTCTGGCTTCCGCCAAAGTGTACGGGTGGCAAACCTTACCAAAATAGGTCTCCGTCACTAACTGCTGCCGAGCGTTAGTGGAATCCCTTAGGAAGTGATAACGAATATGAGTGGTTCTGCGCCTCCATGTACTTTCCAACCATCGGGGCTATATTAGCACTACAATCATGAGAACGTCATCGGTGATAATTGTCATAAAATCTATTTCGATCGTCACAACTGGAAGACACGGAATCATAAATTTGTAGTCCAGAGTGAAATGGTTATTTTTTTCAGTGCGGGAATTAGCTTTCTTGGACCACGCGGGCTTATAGCGGGCCAGTCCCGTTCGGAGTGGGGAATAGTGTCTCATCAATGGAAATTATTTTCACTTTTTTACGAATATTGAATTATTACATTAATTTTAATACAATCTTTTTAATGATTTGTTATTAGTTTAAATGATTGTTTTTACTTCAGAAAACAATATTTATGATATATATTTGCGTAGTTGGAATTTGAAATTTGGAACTTGATCTAAGATAATATGAAATTTCCCTTCTTTGATTGTTTGAGGTTTACTCTACGGGTTTGAGTTTTAATTTACAAAACAAATTTTATTGTTCTTATTTTACATATTCAGAATATTGTCACTTTCAGAAATTACTAGAGATTAACAATTTTTATATAGGAAAATCGTGATAATGTGTATATAATTGGTATCCCATGTAACAATGGAAGCTTCATGCTGAGAGGTGAGAATTTTGTTTCTATAATAGGTATTATAGAAAATTCGAAACAATCAATTTTTGGAGACTGTTCTCTTTGATTTTGTCATCGATTTTTAATAAAAATATCATAAATAAAAATGTTAATCCAATTTCAGGGAACATGTGATATTAATGGCCCAGTGCCAACATTGACATACAATAACTAAATTTCAGAAAGAAAAAAATGGGATTTAGAACTAGCCACCTCGTGTGAGAATTTAATTACACGGCGCTTTTTTAATAAAACTATAGTTTGGGATTGATGTTAAGAAATGGTCACGACTAATCCATTTACAGAAGCAAATTCCTTTTATAATTATTTTTTTAAATATGTACATTGTTTCCTGACTCACTATTTTTGGACAACAAAACTTATTTGACTAGACTAATTTGAACTTCATTGAACACTGAGAGATCTGCCAGTAATAATTAGAAATTCAATAAAATAACAATACTGTGCGTAAATACAATGAATTTTAATTTGACCTCTTGATTAGTTTCCAAATTCTAAAGGAGTAAACACTGCATGAAATATTTTTATAACATGAGGCTATGTGATCCTTCCAAAATGTTAATGTGCCAACATATCTGTTTTTTACCATGTGAACAAATTTACAATATACGTAGATGCAAAATTGGAATTGTAACGAATATTGCATCACCAGCCAGAATTCGCTGAGCGAATTGCATCATATGCCCGCTCCCCCTCCCCCCGAGCAGGACGGTTCCGGCTTATTCGCTAGTCGCGTAGAAATGTGGAGCAAGTGCCGGTTGTGTGGAGACGGGCGCCGGCCAAGTATAAATTGGCCGCTGCCGGTCGGTCGCGATTCAATCAGTAAGAAGTGGAACTAGTAAGCAGTGTGAGTATGCAGTAGTCTGACGTGGAAGGAGTTGTGAAGTGTGCATTGCGATGAACAGTGGTGCAGTGGCTGAAGAGTAGTCTCAAGTCTGCAGTGGAAGCTCAGCTGTGGAGTGTGCGTCGCGGTAAAAAGTGGTGCAGTAGGGGAACAGCAGTGGGGGTAAACGGCAGTGCAGGAAACCCTGGTCTGCGCTGTGAATTGTAGTCTGCGCAGTATATTGTGGTCTGCGCAGTGAATTGTGGTCTGCGCAGTGAATTGTTGTCTGCACAGTGCATTGTTGTCTGCGCAGTGAATTGTTGTCTGCACAGTGAATTGTGGTCTGCGCAGTGAATTGTGGTCTGCGCAGTGAATTGTGGTCTGCGCAGTGAATTGTGGCCTGCGCAGTGAATTGTGGCCTACGCAGTGAATTGTGGCCTGCGCAGTGAATTGTGGTCTGCACTGTGAATAGTGGCATTCGCAGTGAATTGTGGTCAGCGTAGGCCGTGGGCGCGTTGGGCACCGTGGACAGTGCATCGGACTGTGCGATAGTATTGAAGTAGTGAACAATGTAAATAAATAATAAGATTGTAGTGAACAGTGTAAATAAATAAATAGAAGTGAACTTTGTAAATAAATAATCAAGAGAAGGGAGTCGTGTGTAAGAAAAATAAGCAAGTGAAGTATACAAAGACTGTGTAATATATATATGTAAATAAATCAAGTAATTTTAGTGTAGCATTAAGAAACGAAATAAACATCATTGTTAAATATTGGGTGTGTTTTAATTCACCACGGAGAAACGTAACAGTATCTTACTTTTCAGGCTACTTTGGAACTGAGATAACGTAATTAAATTTGGCTTTATTGTTATATTTTGTTTTTTGTGCTCTAGACCACTTACGAGCTATTATTTATTGCTGAGAAATGTTCATTATGAAAATGTATAAAAAGATAATGTGAATAATTATTTCAAATACAATGTGGAATTTTAAAAATATCCATAAAGTGTTTTCCTCTATCCTCAATTTGCCAGATTTATGGATTTCAAATGCTATCACATTCGTTCATTTTCCTGTTTGTGGTTTTCATGCCTGCAAAACGTATCAGATTAATGTGATTGAGTTTTATTGTAATAATTTATTCAGACTATATTTTCACTGAAGTCATTTGCAGCTTGCAGCACACATCTGTCATTAATTTAAGATTAAACTAATAAATTCACGAAATGTAAAAAACTTGATCTTTCATATACTTGTGGTTGTGGACCACCAGTTGCAATTGACTTAAGACAAAGGCACCAAATACATCAATACAGAGAAATGAATTAACAACAATCTATATGAATGTCAACAGTCTATATGAATGAGTTTCTGTTAATTTTGTTTTGTCTTTTTTTAGGTAGAGGACTTAATTTCACTACTTGCTATTATATGTTAGTAGAGGGAATATTTGGCACGATATGAAATTATGTCAGATTTAATCTTAATGTATCTAATTCTATTCAGCAACTGTTTTAGTGTCAAGTTTTCAACAAGAACAAAATTAATGGAAGTTCTTTCACATGTTGGCATATTGTTTTTAAGTAACAAATTTTTGAATTAAAATTTACAATTAAAAGGTATGGGTATAAAACAAGGCAAGTCTCCAAGCAAACAATTATGATGAGTTAAATCATCTCAGTGGATGCTAATAATTCCATTGTTCGTATAAACATTTTTGTAGTAACTGTAGTGGAAAAACGTGGGTTGTGGAACCACTCATCGAAGTTCCGAGAGAGTCACGAACAGCATACTACAAATTGCATACATTTTGTGGTTCAGGGTGCTAGGTAGACAAGGGGACCACCAGACACGGCGGTGGTTTAGCGCCCCACGGAGGTCAACACATGGCGCCTATGGTGCATCAACCACAAGAATAGCTGGGCCCAATTTTACTATTGATTCTGGTAGGGAGAACCGTATTTCAATGTGCGGCATAATGTTTTTTTCAGTGCGACCAAAAAAATCAGTTATGATAAATATCAAAATATCAATAATAAATTCAATTAATGACAACTAATAGTGTCAATATAAATAATGATAAAACAGAAATGGTTCAGATCTCATATACTCGTTGAGGGAAATGCCATTTTATCCTTGCGGCGGGAATTCATTTTCTCTTTAGTTTATACATCCTGTGAGCATTCGTACTGATAGCAAGCACGTGGATGTGTAGGGTATGAAATGTGCTGGAAGTTATCAGAAAGAAACTTTCCTTGTCTATAAGAAATGTATTGAATCTATCCAAAAGGGTGAAAATTATCATAGAACTTCTGACTCTTCAAAATTTTGGCTTTCTTGGAAACAAAATTTCGCACGAGAGAAGTACATTTCCTGTGTCACCCTCAACAACCCTAACACACACCTTGATTTTGTGAAGTGCTGTTTCTGGCAGGAATCGGGAAAAATATGAATGTCGGTTTACCCAGTATGTAATTTAATCCATTTTCCCCTACAATAATATTTTGAGTTTATTCCACATCCACACATTGTCTTTATTTTACGCAATATTTCCCTAACTTTTATTTGTCTCGCTATGTTAAACGACTAAATAAATGTCAATTAGCTGCTATTTTTACTTGATGAATCTAGAGATGAATGAAAAAGGACTGTAAGCGAAACTTCAAGAAACGTGAGTTATGTAGGTGTATCTTCTCTTTTTATTCCCGAGCTGAACTATTCGAGTACGTCGGGTTTGTTGCGGTTGTGTGTATACGCTGGTGATAATTTCTCGAATCGGTTATCAATATTGACGAGATGAGCCTGCACTATTAATGCTCAGAAGCGAAACATTATCACCCTACTGAAATTGTTAGCAAGAAAAGCGTTACTTGAGTGGTTGGATGAAATATCGCTCAGTTCTCTCACTGTCTTTTCGAGGACTGACAGAATTGTTATAAATGTACTTTGAGTTGGTTAAAATTAATTTAACAATTCCACTCGTGAATTTAGAACCAATAAGGTTTTACAAAATGCCTCAAACAGGGCGGTGAACCTCAGAAAGTTTATCCCTTTTTCCATCCAATTTTTCATACCGCTTCTACCTAGTGGCCAATCATAAAATGTTCATCTGTCTTAGGAGGCGGTACACATCGATTGCTATGTTGATGTCTGATAAATTGCGTATGTATTATAACATAATCGTTTTGATTTTTACGTAAATTACAATTATATTCAATATTTGGCGAACCTTGGAACTCTGTTGGACATAATTTCATTCGTGAAATAGTCCTATTAAAGTCGTATTCGTGGAATAGTCCTCGTGCTTTAGAAATTCTCAGATAATTACCCCCTCGTTTCGCGAGTCGGGATTTATCGCCAATTTCCAATGCACTCGTGGTACTACCTATAAAAAAGACCAGTTGTTAATAAATTCTTGAAAATAGTGTTTTTTGTTGAAAGTCCACATTTTTTTCTTCCTTGGCCTTTTTCCAGCGTCAGGAGATATCGATTTCGACTATCCATGCCGGGTAATCACTATGTTCCACATGGGGGCACATATTAACCTTTTACGCTTGATACATTTGCGGGCTCATCTTTCTGTGGTCAGCAGACTCACATGGCCCTCCGCGACCACACACACACACACACACACACACACACACACATATATATATATATATATATATATA
>BOPP01000039.1:7515744-7586390 GCA_017312745.1 Gryllus bimaculatus | reverse complement strand
AGGTTGGGCGGTATTGGGGGAGTGGGCGCGGGTAGACAGGGATGAGCGGGGAGTGCGGGGTTGGTTGGAGGTGGACGAGATTGTGACGGGTTGGGCGGGCTGGTGGAGTGATGGGCGGGGTGAGTGAGGAGAAACGGGCAAGGGGTGGGTCGTGGAGGAGCGGCGCGGCGTGGGTAGCGCTACACGGCGGTGCTCTCTGGCCCGCGGCCGGTGTTGCACCGCGCCGCGCTTCGGGGCTGCTGCTGCTGCTGCCGCCGCTGCCAATGCCGCCACCGCCACCACCGCCGTCGCCGCCGCCGCTCGTCCGCCCATCCGCCATCCCGCACCCAGCGGCTCTAGCGCGGCGGCGTAGCCCGAGAGGAAACGATGGCACCCGCGCCCGCGGTTGAGCCTCCAATTGCACCACGCTTCAAAGGGATCCCACATTTGAACACCATCTCATTGTCTCATATTTCCCTAATCTCCTCATGCCGTCAAGTCAGTTCCAATTTTTCAGAGATTTGGTTTTTCTGGTTTCATTAATACAAATGACGCGCCAAATTAACGTTACATTTGTATCCTTCACGTTTTACCATTCAATTTGGAGAATTCCAAGGATAATGCATTCATGATATTCGAAGAATTCGAGCGTTTTTTTTAGTATCCCGATTCGTGTTAGGAAAACTTTACGAATTACGTTTTCAGACTTAAGCCTCCGACTACGTCATTAACTCGCGCATATACCTACACCATCTCACTAAAACTTATTGAAAAACAGACTAGGGGCTGAAGAGATGTTCACAGCTAATGATATTTGATATTTAAGTAAATGGCTGGAATTGTAATTTCTTATGCCTGGATGTAATGGCGTGTTGTGCCCAGACAAAAGCTTTTAATATGTCTGTACTTAGCGCGACAGCCCGCGAACGGGCCAGGGCCTACCAGCAGCGTACAGGCCTCGCGACCATGGGTTTAAGGGGTACGTGAGGTACGAAGACATCCCTACGCCGTATTCTGGTCTTCACAGCTTGAGAAGTGTTTTCTTATCGTCGCACACCACCATGTACCGAGATATTGCTAGGAATATGCAAACTATTCCCGATCGGGAATTGAACTCTGGTTTGCGTCATGGAAAACGAGCACGCTGACCAATGACCACGGGGGTCATAAGCTTTTAATACGTACCGAAAACTTGTTTTTTTCCTGTCAATGTTGTTTGAAAACCGAAAAATGGCAAAAAAGTGACTTAAGCTCTTATGACAATACACCAACGATGTTTTATATACACATATAGTATACTATAATATCCTTAAAGCTAATGGTGATTACCATTAATAAGAATAGTTACGGAGGAATTGAATATTGTTATAATGTAATATATGAAATGAAGGTTAAAGTTATAATCATTACAGAATTTATAACATTTTATTTCAGAGAAATATGTAAAAATTATATCTCTTTTTGTTATCTCTACTCTAGTTTTCATTTTTAAGTATGATGCCGAAAATGCCACAAAGGATATAGCCAAATCACATTTTGACGGGAATTTCAAATTTTTGAACTGATAAAATTCGTTTCCACTACTTTTCACTATCCTCCACATTGTTTAAAAATCTGAAGAAAAAATGTTATTTTTGGGGATCTATGACATTTTTATTCTTTCATATGAGTATTGCGATTATCAATTTGGTTTGGGGGCACTTTACATCCCCTTATTCCGCTATATCTTTTCTTCCCACTTTTCTTTCTTAAAAAAATTATTAATATTCAGATATCGCATAGAACCAGTTCTGCACTTTTTAGATCATTAATTACCATTTTCCTGTGTAAATTTACGTACTCACTTTAACGTCACCTGATTGGCCGCTTGGGTGCCACGCGGTATCCATGGTTACGTGTTGTGGCACGCACATTAATCTCACTTCGGTATCTGACTACAATGCCGTCGATGAGCCTGCAGAGAAGTGGGTGTCACCACTTTTTTCTAGCAAAACTTACTTTCTTATTTTACGTGTAAATTGGGTACCAAACATATCATTTCTTGTATATGTTGTACAGTCGAAATGCAGGTGTTTGGTGATCTTGATAACAATTATTCGATTATTTGTTTCAAAGTTCGTATGATATTGTCATTATTATTATTATTATTATTATTATTATTATTATTATTATAATTATTATTATTATTATCATCATCATCCATTCTGTCCACCACTTCGATTGCTACCATCACGTGCCTGACGACTAACTAACTAACTAACGTCTGTCGCAGCACAAGCCGTAAATCAGTACCCAAGAATTATTCATCAAAGCTAGAACGTATATCAAGGAGTAACGTCCTGCTAGCAATCGAAGACCGTAGCACGGTCCTGGGGATGCCAATTCCAACGGACTGTGGCCAACACCTAGTTTCCCTTGCTGCGTTTGGGTCCTTTTCACCGTACGGCGGACTCACTTTAACGTCCGTTATTGGAAGCTCTTGTGACACTAACCTCAGAAGCGAGATACGCAGACAATATATTTTGAAAGGTCAGTGGCGGCGTGTGTCCCAACAGAGACGTTGCACATTAATCGAATATCGGATGTAATCGAATATCAGAAATGTAATTTCCAAATTCCAGAACATTGATACAACATAAAAAGTAAGCAATTCATGTAAAATAATTAAAACCAATATAAATAAAAGTCTATATTGAAAAATGACTTACATAATTGTATGCGTAGTATACGTATCACCTGTGCACGTGGTTCTGGCTTAGATTTCCACTGGGAACTTAATTTTTTGTATTAATTCCACATTGAGAATATTGACGGTAAGGGAATTCATACAAAACAAAATAGATAGAAAATACGGTAATCACACTCATACTTTGCAACAAACATTATTGCTTGGACACGTTTTTCACAAAATTATTTTATTTCGAAAATTTCAGTGCCCTTGTATATCTTGGAATAAAGATACTCCACACTCACACAACATCGCTTGCAGGCTATAGCTCAGCTATGAAAATTTAATTCCTTTCCACTGTACTAAATATATTACTTTCTTGTATATGTTGTACAGTCGAAATGCAGGTGTTTGGTGATCTTGATAACGAATTTGTATTCTGTCCATCCCGTTTGTCTGTCTGTCTGTCTGTGAAAAACCTCAGCGCGACGACCATCAGGTTATAAACATCTTCTAATTTTGGGAGTACTTTCAGTTACATTATTGACGATAGAAACATTTTTTTATGAATCTATTCTTCAAATTTACGTGATCTTCCAGTAAATGGTGGCATTTTTCCAAAGGGGTCTGGACAAGATGTCATAAAGATTCCAAACCCATCTTTTATTTTTCAATGAGTAGTGCACAATGGATTAAATTACATGACATAAATGCAATGTTGATAGGAAGTTTTAATTTTTTATGAAGTACGCAATAATCTGAAAATTGGTCGAGTGTATTCTTATTACAGATGAATTTTAAAATTTAATGTTTTGTACATAAATTTATTAAATGATATGCCAAAAGGTTTGTCAATGTATATATATATATATATATATATATATATATATATATATATATATATATATTGTGTGTGTGTGTGTGTAAAATGCAGTTATTTACACACCGTCGGTTACTAGAAATCTTTGAATGTTTGACACTTCACTTAATTCGTCGTCCCATGTATCCCTGTATGCATGTTCTGGGCAAGGCCGTTGGGCTTCTAGGGTTGCCCGCCCGACCTCCTCGAGCGGCCTGTCTGTGCGGTCAGACAAGTAGCGGCGATCAGACCTCTCCAACGTCCTTGTTCCGCCTCACGCAGAGCGCTACGTAATTCCCCTTCATTGCGGTGGGCTCGCTCTGTTTGGAGAAGCGCCGGCTGCTAGCCAACCTGAAAAACAGAGAGAATCACATAGCCCTCTACCTCTAAAGTAATTTTCGGTTAACTGGCGAACACTTCGGCTGTATGTAAATTGGGGACCAAAAAAACCCTAATTTTTCTAGCAAAACTTACTTTCTTATTTTACGTGTAAATTGGGTACCAAACCTACCAGGTAAGAAAAAGGACTGATTGAGAAAGTAAGAGAGTTAAGGGGGCCACCGCCACCGCGTTGCTGCCCAGCTTTTCCTTATGCATTTTTGAAAATCTTCCAGACTCGCTCCTATATCAAAATGAAGAGCAAAGAAAGCACTTTAAGAGTGTCCGAATGTGTTCAGCGTTGTAGGATATTAGCCGAGAAAAATGAAAATATAAACATGGCGAAATAAGCAGAATTCATTCAATCAAAGAAGGACCCAATTGAACGAAAACAAACTTTAACCAAACCATATTTCGAAAGATATAGACCACTTCTAAATCTTGAAAATTGGGAGGGGTGTTGTGTTAAAAAAATTGGCTTTGAAAATGCTCTTCGAAAATAGTATCAACGTTCACATTTACCTGGATGGAGGTGAGGTCCCCAATTTTCGAATGCTCGTCAGGGCCGGTCCCTAATTTACATACGGGCTAAACTCGTATTTTCCATTTGGTCCAAAATTTACATATTCCGGAACACTTTATTCCGCAATCCAAGAATACGCAGGACCGTCTCGCATGATCACTTGTTTTATTGTATCTCGCCCTTGTGAAACCATGGAAATCTTACGCGAAAATGCTCAAATCTTTGTACCAATTCTCGTGAAACCTTGCGCAATACTCCATTTTAAACATTCCCTAATTGATTCCTGGAAGAACCTAAAAAGACTCATAATATATTTCATTCATGTATGTATTATTATGCTGTACGTACATCAACGCAAATAACTAACGTACGGAATTCATATTTTGTGGGAAGCAGCAATGCATTACTTTAGTACCACTGATAGCATCATCATTGTCATTATCATCACCACGCATTTTCTCTCGGGTCACTTTTCTTTTGTCTTTATCTTCCATACGCCTTTTTGTTACATTTTCTCTCATTTCGTCTGTCGTTTTCTTTCACATGTGTGCCGGCATTGTTTACATTCTCGCACACTTATTTTACACGTAATATAAAGAAGGTTTATGGACAATGTTGATGTCAAGATAAAGAAATTAACATTTAACACACAATATCTCAAAATAACATTGTTTATAATACATAATGAAATTTTTTTAAAATCATAAATGATTTTAAACACATTAGAAACAACACGTTTTCAAGCGCCTATAATAGTGAATTTATTTGCCAACATTGGCCTTCATGGACGCAAGTTGATGTGAAATTTTGAGTGGGCAAAAGACAAAGATTCTTTCAGACTATTAAATATATAATGAATTATTTGTTTCAAAGTTCGTATGATATTGTCATTATTATTATTATTATTATTATTATTATTATCATCATCATCTTTATTCACAGTTTTCTGGTATTGTACAATCACACAGAAATCTATTAACCATTATTACATTTTTTGAGTGGTTAACACTTATAAAATTAAAAATCGGGAATCGTTTTCGAGATTTCAATTGATATGCTACTTTTGGTGTCCCCTAATGCCGAGAAAGTGTTGTTTTCTTCTCAAAACATCCGCCCGTCTGTCCGTCTTGGAACACCACTAGCGCCTAAACCATACGTAGAACGTTTCCGGAAACCGGCCGATCTGGATCGACTCGAGGCGACTGCGATTTTGAAAAACTTTCTTCAAAATTTGGGGTTCTTTACATGAACATATTTATTCAACAGTTACAACAAACCAGCCATATTCAAAATTTTCTACATTAAAATCTAATATTAAATAAGCGGAGATTTGTTTACATTATTATATTTACGAGTACATGCGCTTTAAATGTTGTCATAAAAATTCTCGAAAATTCAACCGTTTTCTGTGGCTAGCTCAAAATTCCGCATTTTAAAAACGTTCAAACACAATTTTCTCAAAAACGGCACTAAATTGTTTCTTGAAACTTTTCGAAAGGATAACGCTGACGTAAAGTTCATTTTGGAGTATTTTTCGTTATTTCAAAAATAACACACGTGCAATTTTTTGAAAGTTAATATACACATTTCCATCAATTTTTAAACATTATTGTATTTGTAGTTTAAGGTACTTGAAATTATTTCTAATGAAGATTTTCGAAAACTCAAAAATATTTTTTTAATTGTACCAGACATTATTACAGAGTCTATGAACAACAGATTTCATTAAGACAAAATCTCTATCTTTTATATTTTGATTGTAGGAAGTTCCCGAAACAATTTTGAACTGTTGCGATTTTCGAAGAACAGACATTTCAACAATAACTAGACCTCGCCATTCTGTTAGGTGTCGAAGAGTGTAAATTACACTAAAATGCACAAAAACAAAACGTGTATTCGAAATTCCTCAAGGTGGACTTCCGTTCATTGTTTACGATTTGTTTCCAAAAAAGCTGATCTTTTTTTAAACTATTTTGTAGAGCGACTGTCATTGGCCGAAGTTCCGCCCTCGTGTATTCGACCCCAGACTTCTTTGAAGCCTAGTCCCGGCACGGGTCTAGAATCTTCTGCGAACAGTCCCCCCCCCCCTTGCACGTATTCCTTAAACACCTGGGTGTGATTCTCACGTTCCCCGCCAGATGTCGGACTCAGTTATATTCTAACGCGAGAGATTTCCTTTGGATGGGAAATTGCCGGTGATTCTTAATTCTGTCAAGCACCAGCCAGGATTCTTTCACATGCCACAAGAATGACATGACTCTTGTGGTATATTCCGCCCTACGAAAACCCACGCACCTCAGCCGGGAATGAAATGCGTGGAGGATGGGGGGGGGGGCAGAAGTCAGCTCTCTCACCGAGGCGGGTGATGCTAGATGAAAACAGGGGACATTGCTCTCGTTGAAAGAATTTTGAGTTTGACTTTGAGGACTGTAGCAGAAATATACGGAATGCGCCATCGAAAATAATGAAAATTTCTAAGCCCTGCGACATCGACAGCACTTTCGATCATTTACGAATCACTACCAATTTGCAGTATTATTATTATTATTATTATTATTATTATTATTATTATTATTATTATTATTATTATTATTAAATGTAAAATTAATATTTACTACAATGAAAAAAGAAGTCAATACTTACGTACGTATAATTGTTGAAAATTATTTAAGTAATTATGATGGTTGGTATTTGTTTTCGAGGTTTCGAAGATCACTTGACAACTGTGATCACGTGTTTTATTAATGAGATGAGATTATGGAACATTTTTACACTATCCATAATATTTGCGGAAGGAGACATGTGGGATATAATGAGACAGAAGGGTGCATATGTTTGCTCTCCATATAAATTTAAAAACTCAAGCTAATTAAATATTCAGCAAGAAGGGTCAACAATGTTCTTGACGGCTTAGGAAAGCAGAAAACTTGAAGTAAGCTATGGCTAAATAATTTTGGATTTTCAGCAAAGAAACTAGAGCAAACTAGAACAAAGAAAGGAAATTCCATACCAAATATACGTGAAATGGGAGCGGATAGGATGTATTTTCATATGTGAATTAGTAGGCTTAATAGACAATTATTGTTGCATTGAATTTAAGAATTAATAAGTTCACATTGGCAGGTATCAAGCAAATGGATATATATTCGAGTTACCTTAATACTAAAATTAGTACTGTGAACTGAATATATCAAGGGCACAGTTGTCATGACTCATAGAAATGTAAATTAAATTGATTTATTTACCGCCAAAGACGATTAAAAACTGTGTGGCACATACCATTCGGAGAAATGTGTTCTGTGCACGTTTTATTAAATTCTGGTATTATTATTATTGTTGTTATTATTATTGTTATTATTATTATTATTATTATTATTATTATTATTAACGCTATTAGGTAACGTAACACACCGCAGAAAATATAAAGACATTTGGGAAAAAATGTTCTATAACCACATCTTTAGGAGATACAAATGTAACAATCGATGAGGGTCGATGACGCACGATTTTTACAAAACATAGTGAACAGCGTAAAATGAATGTACTGACAGACACGTTATACATTTCGACAAGTGTTTCGTTGGCAATTTGTTACTTGCGCAACAATTGCTCACAAATATGACTGACATAAAATAATGATGAGCATTAATTAATAGTCAAATAGGTACCATAAATGTTTTTGATAATTTGCGTAGAAATGTTTTTGAAACCACTGTGATTTAAAAAAAAAGGACTGATCGTGTGTAATAGAACCGAAATATTTGAAGTCAAATCTCCACCAACAAATGTTGGAAAGAAGAAAAAAATGACTCCGTTTTCAAGGAAATGTTCCGTTTACCTAACTTAATATGCCCAATACCAGCTCAAATAGTACTCATAATTATTTTTGTTTAAAAAAATACATAATCATAAAAGATAAATACAAGGAGAAGAGGAATGTGCAGCTTGTCCCTAGTTTAAAATTACAATTAATATTTACTATTGCGAAATTTTGAGATTTAAATTAATTTACAGAACCGCAATTTTAGTATCATTTGTACCTTTATGCTTAAATGAAAGCCTTTGTCTTCAACGTTTGACACCCGTGACGTATGTGCAATTTATTCTTAACTAGCTGACCCGGCGAACTTTGTTCCGCCTTAATGGCAATAAATATGCAGTTTTTTTAATTGGAAAAAATACAAAAAAATTAAATACCTACATTAATCATTCATAATTATTCTGTATTTTAGTACAGAGGTTGCTCTTCATTTAAGTACCATATCGAACACACGACATTAGTTTATTATAGGCGCAAACAAACAACGCAATGGTCTTCTGACCCGTGAACATAGCCACGTATAATTGACGCATGAAACATGATATGTTCTAGATTTAACCACAAACTTTTAAGGATTGGCCTTGTGATTGGTATGATGTCATCTGGCAATGCAAGACGTATCGAAAATTGAGTCTTTTAAATTTCAAACGAACATATCGGGTGGGATCATCGTAATCTCGAATGAGAACTTCCTCACCTTTGAATTCCTATCATTATTGTAGCGTAAATTACATGTTCATCAATTTTCTAACCACCAAACGCGTACCGTTGCCACAGTTTTTGGTTGTTTATGTTTCGGAAGCATGATTACTACGAGCAACCTTAGAGCGTAAATTGTGCGGTGTAAGAACAGGCACGTCCAAAGAGTTAAAAATTCAATTGGGTAGTCGTTGCTTCATCTTCATTTGTACCGCAGTCAATAATTTATGGGAATGCATTTTCAGATTCTATTTTGAATTATGTAGTTTTGGTCATTACACATATTCTTAGCCGCCTCAAATTGCTCGCTACACTCAACATTCATTATTTTTGTAGTTAAAATAATTTTTTGGAAATACATTGTTGATAAGTTCGTCTTTGATGAGACAAAATCAGAAATTCATTTTGGAAATGATATTATCCGCTCGAGCTTCATCCGACAGGTACTTGACCATTACGATAAGTCAGGCAATTGCTCTGAGAAATCTTCAAGCGATGTGATCATTAAGCGAATGTAACTCTCATGTATTGTTGTCCAGTTTCAGTTTCTTCACAGAGCGCCTATGATTGACGATTTGAGCAAGCGTTTATAATTCAGTTGGCAGCGTAAGATCTTGGATTACTGGCAGTATTTGGCGGAAATCGCCCAGACAATAAAATCATTGCCTCCTCCAAAACATCTCGAGTCATTGCGTAAATCTTTTAATGTTCGGTTAAGTGCTTCTAATGCACGTTTATGCGTTTTTTATATATTTATTTATTTTTTTATATTTTTCTTACAAATATCAAATTGTCATCCATACGTCAATTACATATCTGTCATTATACGTCAATTACATAGCTGTCATTTGCGTTTTGTTATTCCAAGTCTGATTCTTTTTTGTTATTACCACGTTTATAGTGACTGACGTTTCATGTCAAGTCACACGGGAATGCTGTCGAAACGGATAAAAAGTATCCTATTCCTTCTCCTGGCTCTAAACTACCTCCTGCCAATTTTCAGCAAATCGGTTCAGCCCTTCTTGAGTATAAGTGGAGTAACTAACACGACTTTCTTTTATATATAATATATATATATATATAGATAGATAGATATATAGATATAGATTTTAAACGCATGTTAGGTAGTGAAACATGCTGTTGTTCATACGTTAGTAGCATTGATAATTTCCGCCGAAAAAAATGATCCAGAATACGGAGCAGGAAATTTCTAGTAGAGCAGCAGTAAGTACACACTTTTTTCAAATGACGTTTCTCGAAAATGTACTTATTTTGTAATTTCTGACATTTTCTTAGAAACTGTCATTTAGAATTTAATGAACAGGATACATTTTTATAGAATTGTGAATAAATTGACATTTTATAAAATCATTCTTCAAGAATAAGAATTATAAATATAATAGTTCAAAGATCACAGGGTGAATCAAACATTCAAATAAAAAAAGATGATCCCAATTTACAAAAATGCATATTTTAAAAACGTTTTGACATTATTTGTGTGAGCCTCTTCAGTTGTCAAGACAATGTTAACAAACAATACTATAAACAGACAATGAACTGTTATCTAATTCACGTATACATAAATCATAAACATCAGGTTGCAAATGATATATAAATAAATATCATAATCTATGTATCAACATTAATAAAACACGAATCACTGAATCACCCACAGATTTAAATAGATAACTTCCTAAAACGAATTCAGAAAAAATCAGTGATTCAAGTTTTGTTAATGTTGATATATAGATTTTAATATTTGTTTACATATAATTTGCAACCTGGTGTTTACCTTTAGAATTTCAACATATGTACGTAACCTCACACTACAACAGGTAACCCGCCTCTGTCCCACTGGTGTTTCACGTAATTTATGTAACATACCGATGAAAATTAGACGGATAACATTTCATTATCTCTTCAATGTATTGTTTTTACTTTCTTGTATACGAACATATATTCGAATTTTTTCCTAAATTGATATTCCCTGGTCGATCTGGCTCGACTCCAGGTGATGCGATTTGAAAAAATTTCTTTAAAATGTGGAGGTACTCTTCATGAAATCTATGCTACAGTTTCAAAATTGTTTCCAAAATGGCTCTAATTTTTATCTTTGAATGCTTTGTAGGAATAGAGTAATATACACTTATGAAGATGGTATCGTTTTTCACTGTTAACTCTAAATTTTCGAAAATTACAAAAGTTTGAATTTTTCGGCGTCTTCCTAAAACTACAAAATTCAAGATAGAGACTTTTACAACAAATAAAATTTCTAATATCTCTCGTATCATGATAGTCAGCTTTAGACAATAAATTACGCATTTATGAATCATTAAAAGCTTGTAGGTCCAAACTTACTGCATATAGCTGTGGGCCAGCAGTAGCAAATCCAATATCCAAATTATTCAATGATGTCAATCCAAAGTGTTAAGAAACATTGCCAATGACCCATGGTATGATCGAAATCATGTAATTCACTGTTATTTTAAAATGCCAACAATTAACGAAGAAATAAAAAATATAGTTGTAAATATATTCCAAAATTAGAATGCCATACAAATTCTTTAGCCACAAATTTGTTAGATCACAGTTTGGAAATAAGAGTCTTCAAAAATTCATACCTTTACAATTTCCTCACAGATTTTGAAGTGTAGTTATTTGTGCAATCAACTGTATTAATGGAGAGATACTAATGAGCATCTTCTTCAATCAATGCTAAATATCTAAACAATAAATTTACTTATTTTTCTCATGTATGAACCGATTGTAAATAACCGTTTAATAAAAAATTATAGTTCATTCGTTCGAATGATACGGATAATATTGCCCGAACACATTTATTCAGAAAGCATTCCTTTAAGAATATTTACGTTCACGATTGTGCTGTAATATACTTACCAAACGGTCTACTGTACACATTTATCTTGCAGTAATAAGGATAATCTGTTTCGCTTCATTTAAATTAATACCTATTTCATTTATTACTTCTCCTTGCGGTAGGTCGGAGTTTTAGTGTGTAATTGGGTCGTTACATTTCGAATAACGTTTTGTGAATAAATTTGTATTGATGTGAGGAAATTACTGGTCTATCAAAGAGAATGGATATCGACCTGTACTATAGCTGTGAAATTTTCATCGTCTTCGTGACGTAACAACTGAGAAGAGCTGTAACAACTGAGATATTTCGTCTTACATAAGTTATTATTCTCTTTTTCTTCAGGAAAATTTATAGTGCGTCTCGCAATATTACAAAGGAGTTAATATTGCGTGATCGCAGTTTTCATACACACAAAAACGTGCAGTAGTGAACGTATATTACTTCTTTCATCATGAAATGAAGATGAATGATCATGAAGAAATAATCAATTCACGAAAATCGTAGGTTTTAATAATATATAAAACATAATCACAAGAGCCTGAACTACTTTTCGGAAATAATTCCCATCCACAGTGACCTGCAGCTATACCAAAGAAATGGTATTTAAAATGGGATTAGGGTGCCACAAAGCCCGTAAGTACCCTTTCGTGTAATTTCGCTACATTTTAGAAATTAAGAAATAAATATTATTTAATGCTTTTCCACTGTTTTTTGGCTAAGGTGGTTTTCTCATCATGAAATATCACTTATTTGACATAAAGTGTTCCGCGTTACAAGGAATATGGCTAATTTTATGTTAAAACCATAGAAAAAGACACTTTTAAAATGGCAGCTTCCTTACATTTTATTCCAAATTATTTTAAGTATTATAAAATTAAAAGTTTAAATCTCTGTTTTAAAAACGGTTGTCGAATAATTTAACCGTTTTATTGAGATTGGTTAACAATTCAGAGGGGCGCAGTCAATGCTAGCACTTTTAACGACTCGCATTTGAGCCGCTGTATTTTGACAGATTTCTTTATATATGCTTCATGTAAAGTATCCCCGAAAACTATAATATCCGTTTGAAACATGCAGGTTCTTGAAATCGTTCAAATTAATCGAGGAATATCTATTTGGAGAAAATTGTTTGAACGGTTTACGCGCTAGCGTTAAATAGAAATGTAGAAGCTTTTTCGTTAACAAGGATCCACGAAAAATGAATTCCGACTACACAATGTGTTAGAAGATGCAATTTGCGACACATAGGAACAAGGTTTATCAACTTTTTCGTTACCAGCCCGCGGCAATTAGAGTTTTCTATGGAAGCATACGAGGAGATCATTTAATGAAAAAAATTGAAGCCATTTTCGAGAAAATTATTGTTTCCAAATTGCCAATATTTTTCGCAAAACTACTCATTTCCGAATAATTGTACTTCAACTTACTTCGAAATCTATCAAGATCAACAGCTTTTATTAAGAAATTCTATCTTCATATTGAATGGAAAACAAAAAAAATTAATCTTCTAGAATTTTCGAAAAACCAGGAAATTCAACGAAAATGACAATTCCGCTAGTCGAAGACAAATAAAAAAATCAAAAAATTTCAAGCCATTTTTGAGAAAATTTTGCAAATATAAATTAGGTTTCATGTTAAGTACCACCAAAAATCAAAATTCCGTCAATAGCCGTCTCTGCGCAAATACCACCATAAGATAAATAAACACTGCTTCGGACCCTACTGTAATTCGAAAGCAAGGTTCCAAGAAAGATACCGTCAGCAAATAAATACTTGCCTTTTACATGTTACAATAGAGAACATAAACGTTCTTGTATTCTTCGTATAAAATAACTTCAAGAATTCTACAATTATGCAGTATTACGTATTTGTTTAAATATATAATTTATTACAGTGTTCTATGAGATTATTTTATTTGTTCTTGGCATAGTGCTTGCAACTTTTTGGAAAAAGGTCACGCAAATTTTAATTGTTCTTTACACTATTCGACGATAAAATTTAATCAAAAACTTTGGAGACAATTTTCAGAAAATCTTGGAAATGTTGAAAAGTATCCTCGCTATATTACGGTACCCCTCGGACATATTTCCGTTTTTAGCCGTAAGATATGCATTGTTTGTGCCAACAAGCACATATATGCTAGTACATGTACAGCTTTTTAAGGAAAAGAATAGAATAAAAATTATTAAAGAAAGTACAACTCACCAGGAAATTTAATGTATTCACAAATTTCATTATAATGTACGTGATATACAAGACATAGGGGAATAAAAATGCCATCTATGAGGAATTTATTACTTCAGGGATTTCTCTGCAATATCGCTAGCTCTAAGCCCAGTGTGCATAAAATTTCATTCCAGTGGATTCTATTGAATTTCGAGAGCAGTTTAGCAGCAATAATTGAATCTCCCAATGGGGCATGGGGTCGTTCATGCGAATAGAAGCTTTCACGACTTCATAAATAGCTCTCCTATAGTTTTCAAACATTCTACATATCGGGTTTTTGCATCTAGTGTGAAAATATCGTGTCGGTGAACGGACGTTGGAAGCGTTTTCGAAGTCTGCGTATTTGGATTGCTAATTACAATGAAAGAGGATACATCAGCAACTAAGCATTGCTTCACTTTTCTTTGGTCTTATCAGAATTATCGAAAATGAATTTCAACAAGTAATAATTTAATGTGCTCATATTGACTAAATTGCTGTCTCGACTAGCTTCTAAGTAGACCTTAACGTGTTTACCCACAGCGTCACGTTATAACCAGTCACCGTATATTATCTTCTTTCATGTGACATATTTGATAATAAAATGAATGCCATTGTGCATTCCCAAAATTATAATTTAGTAGTCGTTGAATTGATCGTAGATATAAGGTTTTTACCCTGACTTGCACCATCATGCAGGCGTGTATCAACCATTAAATGACAGGTATGTGAATACAATTTTAGTTTGATTTTGAAATTACATAGGATCACTCTTTTCGATATTGGCTTACTCACTCCATGTTATTCAAGATTACGTGACACTTGAACGCGAAGTTTATCAGGTTAATTATTATTATTATTATTATTATTATTATTATTATTTTAACTTTTATATTATTTTATCACAAGGACAATAGCACTGGTTACACCGACCAAAGTGCATTAATCAACGTCTCTTTGTTAGGAATTCACATATACCCTACCCCCATAAACTTTCGAGATATTCCAGTTGTTGAGATGACTACGGCCTTCTGCATAGTCTTATAAATATTCACATTAATATTCAGATCTTTTAAACTTTTGGACAGTGTCTCCGGCATTAGTCTGCGGTGCTAGAGATGACAATCGGGATGTTTCTCACGTGGTCCATATGTCATTGTCACTTGATACTTTCAACCAGCGAAGCATATATTAGGATCTTCTCGACATACTTCTCTTGAAGATTTTTCGAGTTTGGTATAGCTATGTTGATCAGGCTTGCCTTTTCGTCTTGTCCACTAGAATCAATTTAGGTCGGTTGTGATGGGCGGTCTGATAAGTGAGAATTGTTCTGTCCCAATAAAGTCAGCACTCATCATTTTCGAGAACATATATATGTATATATACATACCTTGCATTCTATAAGCTGATGTTGGTAAGCAATCTCTTGATGTAGGATCTTTCCAACTGCATCATGGCGTGATTTGTAACATGTTCCCGAGAAATATGTGCGTCCATATGTAATAAGGTGGATGATTTCCTATGCCTGGCATCCATATCGATATGTCATCTTGTACCCAAGGATCTCTTACATTGCTTTCGGATAACGTGTGGAGGGTATGACTAGAACGTTATTATTATTATTATTATTATTATTATTATTGTTATTACTTTTTTGGAGCAGTAAAATCCTTTATGGATATCAGTGAAGCTGGTGATGTCGGTCTCCCAACTGGGTTATCGACTAAAAACCTAACCTCCATCTCTTAAACCGTATTCTCTCCTATTACACGCAGGAGATTGGCTGGTAGCAGATGCTTTACTTCCTCGGTTTAATTCTTTCTTCTTGATAATACTAACTAAGAAGTTCTCTATTGTTTTCCATTTTTTCTTCTTTCGAAAAATGTCATTAAAACTTATTTAAAGCACACTAACTCACAAATATAATAGTATTTACAAATTGATGGAAATGTGCAAGCTAACGGCTTGTGAGATCTTTCAAAAAAATTATATTTGTATAATTTTTTACAAAAACAAACCAATAGTAACTTCACGTCATTTAAACAGTGCATTTTTCTCTATACCTTATGTAACAATGTATATTAATATTAGTGTAACAATAAATACAAAATGTATATTTTTTAAATAGTTAGTTAATCTTAATAATCTAACATAATTTCTAAGGGAAAGAATCTGTTCATAATAATATGTAAACAATGTATAAAAACAGGGACTATAACATTTCATTGCTAAACAGATAATAAATAATGGCTAACAGACGTAGACGAAACGTCACGTCACCAATGTAACTTAAAAACTCCAGTTAGAGAATGAATAAAATTGAATGTTTATAATATAAAGGAACTCTTGTTTGAAGTAGTAGAGAGGCATTCAGAAAAAAGAAGAGGTTGAATAATAGTTTTTTTAACAAAAGAATAGAGCAAACCTATGTTTATTACATCTCATAGACTATATTTATCACTACCCCTACCAAAAGTTTAAAGAAATCATATTGAGCAGTTTTTTTCAGAAAATATTGTTTTTTTTAAAAATTGCACATATTGCACGCAATGTTGCGCGAAAACTACTAAAAGTTTCAAAAAATGTGCATGACCTTAATGAAAGAACTCACTATGTAGAAAAATGTTATATAAAGGAAAAATCTCTATCTTCAATTTTGTAGTACGAAGACACCCGGAAAATTTCAAAATTTCAGAGTTAACCCGAAAAATCGAACCTAAGTCACCTTTATAAGTTTATTTTATTCTATTTTACAAGACATTTAAAGGAAAAGAGCCGTTTTTGGGAAAATTTTGATAATGTTGGGGGTTTCATAAGAAGTACCCCCAAATTTTGAAGAAAGTTTTTCAAAATCGCAGCGCCCCGAGTCGAGCCAGATCGACTGGGGAATATACATTTTGTAAAAAACCCTACGTATGGTTTAGACGCTAGTGGTGGTCACAGACGGGGAGGCGGATAGACAGACCTATGGATGGCGGTATACAAAAAACATTTTTTCGGTATCAGCGGACCCCAAAACGTGTATTTTCATTGAAATCTCTAAATCGATTTTCCGCAGCATCACGTAACTTTCCCGATACTACATATATTACTCCGTACATACGTATGTATACGAGAAAGTAAAAAGCTTCTTGTCGGTGCCGCCATGACATTCTGTCCTCCTCTGTCCTAAAGGCCTCTTTAGGACAGAGGAGGACAGAATGTCATGGCGGCATCTCTGCATAGTAGTAGAGTGGAATGGTCTACTGGCTATATTTTAATGTTTCTATGAAAAGTAGCATGTCTTAGTACTTTTGAGTTAATAAATGCAATGTAATAAAAGGAGAATATCTATTGAATCCACAACCTCATTATTAATACTAGAAATGTAATACTAGTTATTAATACCAAGAATCATTGATCAACAAAAACCATTAAACTTTTCTAGTGACAAGGCGAATGATAAAATAAATCAGTTATTTGTTGGGCAAACATTTATTATTTCTTGAAGCCGTTATTTCTTGGGCAGTTAACAGAAAAATACTAACAGATAGCTTTCAGAGGATTGCGATGTTACAAACTAAAAAAATACGACATCCTCTAGTAACCTTGCAGATAATTTTGTTTTAAAATATATTGATAGAGAGGTGAACGATTCGACAACACTACTTACCCTCTTACCCAATATTTTTCAAGAATTGCCGGTAATCTCCATCAGGGCTTAAACCCCAAAAAATTAGCATGAGTCGTTTCTCACAAAGTGTTAGGCACTTTGTTTTATTTATGGCAGTATAGTTTCATTCATTCGGCTCATCGATAATGTTTTCAATGTGTTAAAGTCTTATGAGAACACACAGCAGTCTGTAAACATTGCACTGCTAAGAACCCGTGAAACATCGCCAACTGTTCCTTAAAACCGTTCTATCGCTGAGAACATTCAGAAAATGTCTAAACGGGAAACTATCCAGCTAACATCTAACGGAAAATGGGGTCACGTAAGTCTCGATCCATCGTGTCACCATTTCACCACTGCCATGAACGGAAAAGTTTCAAATGAATATATGCAGCGAACGAATGAATGCATCACTATGCCTTTCTTACTACCATTCATTGTATATCAAACAAAAGAAAAAAGCAGACAACAAGAATCTTGAATAGATTCCGGAAAAGGATCCTGTCCACTGCTCTACAATTTTCAAGAGAAAGAAAATTTATTCACTCCTGCAACCAACATAGCTATTCGGCTCACCCTTAAAGGACAAAATCTCCCATGCGTTTAAATGAAGAATAATATGGTTCTGACTTGGTTTGACAACCCGTACATGGCGTGCCTCATTCAGAAATTTCAAGCCCAATCGACAATTTCACTATTATGTTCACATTCAATGACACCTCATAGTGTTACGGACGAATCTACTCCTGGGGTCAATTCGATCGCGACACTATTCTATGAATGTAGGGAGCATTCTCCAGATAATTTCTACACTATGGCAGTATAGTTTATGTATTAGCGGCTCCATTCAGACGCCTGTATCTAAATAGCATTCATACCCAAGCATCTCACATCATTAGGCTCGTTGCATCATTAGGTTCGTTAGACCGAACGCATACACGGTCTGCTTGCAGATACTGGTGAACATTTCTAAAAATATAGCAAATATTTCTTGCAGCTTACGGCGTAGAGATTTCCGTCTCCTCGGACCCATTTTTCGAGGCAGTCGCCCTCGCTACAGATAGTCGAACCTCCTACGAACATCCTTCCCCCTACCTCCTGAAATATGCCCGAAGAATCTGCTATGAGACATAGACTTAAACTCTCGAACACGGCGTGTCAAATATTTCTTGCAGCTTAAGGCGCACAGTTCTACGGATTCTAGAAGTATCCATTTTTCAAGGCTATCCTTCGCCCTCGGTACAGACAGTCGTCTTACAAACATCCTTTTCCCTACCACCTAAAATATACCCGCAAAATCTACTACGACCCAAACTTCTGAACCCGGTGAGACTTTATACAAAAGTTTGCCCAATTTTTGAGCCCCTTAGAACCCCAAACTAATTCGAAATTAGTGTACGTCTCTAACAAGACTGCTTCCCACTTAATATATCAGAGGCATTTCCAGGAAGTAAGTGCAACCTTTCCAGACGATTTATTCACTTACATGGGTGGATTCTCTACAGAAGAAGGAGTGAGGTGTCCTTTTTGTAGTACAATTGACTCAGGTTAAAATTAACTTCTAGGGAACTATCATTTTTGGTACTATATATCCGAGATACGGAACTAAACTAGTTTCTACTTAAAAATTGTTTTTTTTGTTATCTTTCATATCTTATCGCCACCCGATTCATCCATCCACACAACATTTCTGCCGTTGTTGCCGCTGAATTATATGCTACACAATTACTAAATAATCTAAATAAAATTGCATAAACATTATGATGTAGGAACCGATTGGTCGAGATAGCACATAAAGCAATCATTTAGTTCATGAATTATATTTTTTTCTGCCAGTGAATAAAAATGTTTATACCACTAATCATAATATTTTCATCTCACCTTCATGGTTTCTTTCAAATAAACCCCATATTTGTGAATGATAGCGTTACAGATGGCCATGGTCTGGAAAACTGCACCTGCTTAGGTAGCACAGGACATCAACTAATCTCACCGTAAGGTCGTAGGTTTCGAGTCGCGACGGCGGCAGTATTTTTAAATTTTTAACGAAAAGTGCAGGGCAGAAACTGGTTGGGCGCACCAGGCCACTGATGAGAGTGGAGGCCCGAACATAGCATTAATCAGCGAAGGGGGCTGCCTTCAGCATACAGTGAAAATCGCATAGCGTTTAGTAATGCCGACTGGCGATCGGAGTAACACCTTGCTGGGACCTGCGGGGTGATGTCCCTGTGGGTCGACCACAGTAGCCGACTCTGTGTCGCAGTAACGGATAACAGGAAATAACCTTTGGATTAAGTGTGATCTCTGAACTCGCTTTTGCTTACTGCGAATATTCACATAAAACCATAGAACAAAATGTGTAGTGTAAGAAATGTAATGAATCTTAATATGCCTTGTTCTACCAATGTCCCATAACTGCTCAGAAACCGAGTTAATGTCTCCTCGTCGACGTCTGGTCATCCAACAGATGTTAGTTCCAGGGACCCAGACCCGGCAGTAGCTCGAAGCCATCGTCAGAGATGGATCCGGGATGCAATGAAGGAGGTGATGTGGTGATTTTACTTCGCAAAAGCGAAAAATGTGGCCTCAGAAATAGAAGTTTTCAAGATTTGGAGAGAGCGGAACCCAGATATGAGATCTACCCTATTTTCAAAGAAGCTTGCCAGTCAACGACGATACATACTCGGCAGAGGAAAATTTACAGCAGAACAACTTGCAGACATTCAAAGAAACGCGGAGTATGTTCTTCGATCAAACTATCGACATGGCAAACATTTAAAACCATCAGTTATTCCCGCAAATCATGGTCCTCTTGAAGGTTCATCTCTCCCCAGAGAAACATCCTTCAGTTGTGAAAATTCATCTGGCTATCAATCACACGATAAGGAGGTGATGCGAAACCTCCTTCGACGCGAGATGGAACAGGATCGTCTACATCGTTTCCAAACCCGTGCACCATTGAGGAGAATATACGAAATTGCTGAAGATAAGAGAGTGATAGAGAAATCAAATTTTCTCTTTAATAAGGTTATACACCCCAGGCAGAGATCTAGATATTACTGAAATAAATCACATCGTGTATGCTACTGGATATCTGATATCTAAGATACTTCTGGGGCTAGCGAACAACGCTAACGGTCGAGTAATCAACTCCGTACGACCATGGGCAACATGTATTATGAAACGGATAGCCGACACTCTGCATGAAATATCACTCTTAGCCGAGGCATCCCCTATATCGATTCACACTTCTAAAGTTCAACAAAAAATACGCGTTGATAAAAATACCACATTCAAAATGGTACAAGGCTCATGGTAACTGAGAAACTGAAAGAAAAAAATGACAACCAGGCCTTTACCAGTCGCTTATGACTGGACTTATTGATTTTTGCAGGGTTAGTATGAAGTCATGGAGTACTGGGTTACTAAGATACAGCGGAAAGGAAGCAGTAGAAACAAGAATTATTCAGATTAACAGGGGAATTTTCCAAGCAGATCTGCTATCCCCTCTGCTGTTTTGCATTAGATTGATCCCACTATCTAGACCGTTGTCGCACACTGATTTTGGTTACAAACTCCACAGTGATGAAAGACCAGTGTCACATTTGTTTTTAAAGGATGATCTTAAAGTGTTACCTAAGAATGAAGTGATTCTCTCCCAGATGTAGTCTGTCATCAATGATTCGAGCAACGACATCCGCATGAAATTTGTTCTTGACAAGTGTACTTAAAGTTAACTTAAAAAGAGGCAAAATAACAATACAGAGAACATTGAAGTAATGCCCACTGTGATTCAAGATCTTGAGCCAGGTAAAACTTACACATCTGTGGGTATTGAAGAATATGAGATCGCCTCGAACGACACAATGATAGAGAGAATTCGCAGGGAGTAATACAGAAGAGTGAGGCTTGTCCTCTAGTCCGCTCTGAACAGGAATAAAATAGCTGCTGTACATAGTTTGGCGGTGCCTGTAGCCGAATACAGCGTCGAATTCGTAGACTGAACAAAACATTGAAATCATGGATCGAAGAAACAGAAAACTGCTTACAATGCGTCATGTCGTCCACACTTGACTTCTCCTCCTATGTAAGGAAGGAGGAAGAGGCTTAAGACAAATTGAAGTCTCCTGGCACAATGCAATAGTCGGAATGGGAAATTATGTAGTCAGCAATTAAGATTACATAGTAATGTGGCAGGTGATGGAATCTTACCGAAGAATGGAAATGGAGGCATTTTAAGATGATGTAGCGAAAAATACTATGCATAACACACAGAATAATGTAGACACCGAATGTCTGATTCTACTTAACATGAAATTTGAGACACAAAAATGTTTAAAAAAATTGTGGAGAGAAAACTCTATGGAAAATATTTAAAAAAGAATGGACAAAGTGAAGATCAATAAAGATCTATCATTTATGAGGCTTTAAAGGGGAAGAATGAAGCCAGAATCGGAAGCAGTTCTAATAGCTGCCTAACACCAGGCGTTGAAAACACCACGTTACGATAAAGCGGTCCTTAAAAAATCCCAAGATGATAAATGCCGCATTTGTCAGGATTAATTAGAAGCCATTGGTCTTATCGTCTCAGCTTTTCCAATTCTAACAAAGACCGAATACTTGAAAAGACACGACCTAGTTACCTCCACTGACAGATCTTTAACTCCCTATAAGATACAAACACAAGTGTGTTTCTTGGCTGTCCGGGATGAGCCGCGTCTCAGTCTATTCATCTCGGCCAATGACGTGGCCGCTTATTCGCACGTTTTCTTTGGGCATTTCCTCACGTCCCCGACCTCGCAGATTCATCTTCCGGATATCCAAGTTGTTCAGTTTCCTATCCTCTCCCCTTTTCGCTCCACCTCCCTCCCCCACACTTTTTAGTCTTCCGGAATCGCTCATATCCCTCTCTGCCAACTGCGGGCTACCTGCACTTCTACCCATTGGTCGCACCCATTGGTCGCCGATGTGGCCAATCGGCCCATGCACCCCTCCTATATAAGGCGACACGCGTACTTTATTTGTCTTTCATCGAACATTTTAAAGAACATTTATACAATTTCAACTAGTTCTTCTTATAACTAGAATAGGTCCAAAGTGGCACATGTTTTAAATATTAAATTTATATTATAAGTTAGTTTATTATAAGATTTATTATAAAATTTAGATTATAAGTTAGTTTAGATTATGTTAGTTTATATTATAAGTTAGTATATAGGCCCTAAACGGCTGCAGGCAAGTTGTATCCCTATAATGAAAATCAATTCCCAGGTCAACTGGAGAGGGGAAACCAAGAACTCGGCTGCAGTATAGATCCGAAGCAGGCCACAACATAATGGCCGAAACGTCAGCTCGATCGACTGAGTTGCGGCTCATCCCGGACAACCAAGAATCAGATGACTACGTCCGCGGAAACCTACGAATCCTTCCAAAGACATGCCCCAAGTGGTACGAACACTCTCCAAAACCGGTGAAGTCTGTTGGACTGTACAATATTGTACGGCCAACAAATTCAAACTGATAGCACGACAGCGGCAAACAAACAGCACATTGTTATCCGGGATTTGGAGAAATAACCCTGTCTACTTGTAGTCAAACCCTAACCAAGGAGGTAGAGAAACATCTTAAACAAACGATTTTGGAAACCGAGGTCATCCGAATGTGGGGCGTAAAAGCATAGGTCGTCCCGATAGTTATCGATGCTCTGGGATTTGTTCTGCAAAATTTGTGTAAGAAGTTGGTGTTAAGAATTGGTATAAGTTCTAACAATTTTCAAATCCGTTGACGGGAAAGGGAAACACAATGGAATAGGAACATTAATTTTAACGAGTACAAACAGCGCGTATATTTACAGAAGGAACATTTTATTGCCGGGGCCACAAAACGAAAACTGCTATTCCATATCCTTAGTTTCTGCAATATAATACAAATAATAATAAAAAGAAAGATTTGAGGTAACACATTGAAAAAAAAATTAAATTCTTGCTATTAGACACATCAAAACTATCCACTACACTTTGTGCCATTCAGTGTACTAATCACATTGGTAGTAGAGGTGTAGAAATATTTACGAAAAATATAGTTCAAATGTATAAATCTCTCTATGGCATCTCGATGTAGAGCGTCGCGTCACTCCCCTGTGCGTACCGTTCATGGTGAAGATTTTCACTGTGGGGTCAGCCTCCTCGCCTTGCTTCGCCTTACCTCGCCACACCACATCAATGCGTGCTGGTCAACTGTCCCTCGAGCTGTCCGAAATACCTCTCTCTAGACACCGCAACTGTCCACCTCCATGCGAGCTGGTGGCGGCCAATTCCACCTCCACTGCGTGGGAGGGGGAGCAGGGCGGTTGGGGCGGCGAAAATCAGCTTCACTTGCTGTGTGGGCAGGAGAGTGGCTGCCATCTTCTCCTGTTTGGGGCGATAAACTGACGTGTTTGACGCAGCCAGCGGGAAAATCAAAAATTTATTGTTTTTTAGTAGGACGCGCGAAATTCATATTCCGGTCCCCTTAATCCATAGTAAACACCATGGATCTAATTGGGATTAATTTGATCCCGCTTATTAGGATTGAAAACAAATTTTTATATCCGTGTTCTATGCCATGGTTAGTTATTTTACCAATATCTTCGCGAATTTGAGGTGTTGGTCACGATATCGCCCCAAACACTGAACTGCCAACTGCATCGAACGACAGGAAACGCAGGTAGGGAATTAATAGCTCACACCAAGGTGTCCCCAGCTGGACGGGGAATTAATATTCTATAGTTAGCGCCGGCACAAATGTGTTAACACTGAACTAAACTTCTAGGTAATTCAAAAGACTGGGAAGCGCAATACATTTTATTACTTGGAACCTAGATTTATTCCTGAAGCTGGTTGCAACCCGGAGTAGACTTTATAATCAATCAATATATAACCTCTTTAGTCATAAATTAGAGGAATAATAATAATTAATAATAATAATAATTATAATAATAATGTAAATATATTAAAATAACCTGTTCTTGTCTCTGGACACCAATGTTTTACTGTTTACTCGACATGTGTCCTCGTATGTTCATGGCAGTTTTGGTGTTTAATTAAAACGATTACGAGGATAATGCACCAAAGAATATACACGTGCGGCAGTGTCGCGTTGTTAGGTCTAGTTACGGCGTTTTCTTCAGTGTTCGGCTTTCACAATAGACCATTGCATTGTACTAATTATTGTCGGTCGAACACACATTTGCCGTTTATGTGCGTGTAAAGCAACCGTTCAATCTCGTCAAACTCGCTATTGGTCGTGCTTGGCGACGGATTGTTAAACAAGCCTAGAAACCTAAAGTAGTGGGTTCAAACAATACGTTCTTGTTCCGCATTCACACAAAAACTCATAGAAAAACTAATTGGTCGCTCAAAATTAACAGTTTTTTCTATCTTCTGACTTACAAATACCATGTTGTTCAGGAATCAATGCTCTTTTATATTTATTCAAATGCTTTTTAAAGTCTCGGGAGTTAAGTAACTGCAACTGTTCAGTAACTGAAAATAATAAATAATCCGAAGAATACACAGAAAAAACATGGACCTTTCGCAGTTTCCAAAAATTCAGAGATTACTGCGAAAAGTGATACCTTCGTCATTTTTAAGTGTCTTTTACTTTATCAGAGTAAAGTTTAATTCATAGCTTAATGTACCCCTAAAAATAAATATATCAATTTCAACCTCGCAGGGCCTCCAGTTCTCAAAATCAATTGAGGATTGTCAATTTTGGAGAAAATAAACGGTTTATGAGCTAGAGTTGACCACCAACGGGCAGACAGGAGTCCATTGCCTTGCCTCTTGATTTACGAATCAGTGTTATTTGACAAAAAGTATTTACATTAAGATGGGAAACTATTTTCCTCCAATACCGATGTGTAACACTATAATACTTAACGTAGTAATCACGTTCATCATGTGTCAGCATCTAGCTCATTATAAAAAAATCGTAAGCAGTACATGTATATATACATATATATATATATATACATTTATATATACACATATATACTATGTATGTATAAATACAATGTATGTGTATACATGTATTTTATATCATTGTCAGATTCAAACGATTAAAATAGATTCTCAAATTTAAGTGCCAAGTATTTTTTTTCTTTATAACTAGTTCTATGTAATTTGTATTTTATATAATTAGATACTATTCCCAGCATCAATAAGTAAATTAATATTGATTTTAACAATTATAATTAATGTATTATCATTTTTTCAGTATAATTCTAAAACATTCAATATGCCTCTAACAAGTGTTCTACCTCAGCTTTTGGGTCAATGACCCTGATCTCGATTACGTTTCTCGTCCAGTTTCCCAGATTCTTTGAGCGAATGCTGAGATATTGCTTGTCTGCTTGTGGCCATAAATGTAGCCTCACCATCTGTACATTTTCTATAGTTCAGTGAGTAATATAGTAATTCAAATAATCGTAGTCAATATTCTCGCGGCGGTAAGTCGATTCCATCACGACGGGCACTAAAAGCGATAGAAGCCGAAATCTGAGTTGGTTTGCAAATTATTTGTATTACATGGGAGCGAATATTTTCTTATCAATTGTTGCCAAAACCGCTCGTTCCAAGCTGTATCCAAAACTGAAATTAATATGTATTTGAGATGGGTTAGGGATACCAGAGTTCAAGACAACGGCCAAAAACATAAATTGCAATTCCTCCATATTACGTGACAACAGTTTTTAATTGTATTTTGACATTATATAAATAATTAATTAAATAATTAATTTATTAAATAATTTAAAATATGATTTAAAGTTAATATTTGAACCATTTTATGAAATACATTTCCTAACTGCTGCTTATCCAGATACGAGTTGCTTATTGTCTGCGCGCTACAGACGGTAATATGGGATTTGTCTGTGATCCCAACCTGGAGAATGTCAAGTTTTATGAAAATCTCGGCAGTCCCCGCCTTTTTATCACTTCTATCTTTTTTCCACAGCCCCGTCGCGATGCAGAAGGCCCTTCACAATGGTACGTTGTTTAAAACGTTATAGACTGTCATAACTTAATTCTACAAACTATAGAATATGGGGGTCATTCATTCCTAACTTCCAACATTTTTCCTTCCATCGATCTTGCTATCTTAAGTCAATCTCTTTCTACTGTTATCATGTGGGCTGATGTTCCTCACCTGCTGGAGAATGACGAGTCCTCACGTGTGTTCACTTCGATATCCCTATTCTTAACGTTTCCCTCTCGCCTGGCTTACCCATTGCACTAATGGGGATTCATTCGATCTCGCTCATTGGGATTGAGAACCAATCTTTATACCTGTTTTCTATGCCATGAATGGTCATTTTACCAATGCCTTCCCGAATTTGACGAATTGGTCACGTTATCCCCCCAAGCACAGGACTGCCAACTACGTTGCGCAACAGGCAAAGATTGCCGACAAACCTCAATAGGTTCACTAAAAGCGAAAATTTCATTGATTTTCAAAGAGCTCTAGCACCAGACAAGTTACATAATTATATGCTAAATTACTTATTTTCCTTAATTTCTACATTTTTCCGTCTCTTGAAATAAATTTGTATTTAGTATACCAACCGTTGACGCGAAGCCATTGACTTCTCTATCTCTAAGAAAGAATGGGTTTGAACAATCTCATAAAGTTATTGCTTAATTTCACTCGCTCATTAAAAGTATAACTTTGTGTGAGTCCGTAAGCTAATAAGCTTATTAGTGATCTCTTAACTGATCTGGGCACTAGAACAAAAGAACTTTCCAACACCCATTCAATGTGGCTTCAGGAAACATTGGTCAACATTGGGTTACCTAATCACCCTACCGTCTGGCTTTTGAAAGAACGAGATTTACTATTATTTTCGCCGTGATAAAATACGTCATAATATGCATTCACTTAAACAACATATATGTAAGTGGCTGGTTAACAGGGACGTAGTTGATCATGGAGAGAACTTGACAAATCATATTCATCAAATATTGGTTCAAATGTACTCAGATTTCCGCTGCATTAATAGAGTAAAATCTGTCTAAACCGGAATCTGTACAACCCGGAAATCTGCCTAAACCAGAAATTTCTCCGGACCTTGGAGTTAAATGGCATTTTACACAGCATAAAATGGAACCTCTTCAACGTAGAAACGGAACGTTTTTTCATGTCCTACAGAAAAAATCGTTATAAAACGGAATTCCTGGAAATTTAATGCAATGGGTGGAGAGACGTGCGATGTTCTTAATGAAATTAATTTCGTCTGCAAGCTTGTTTTATATTCTCTAATCTTTTGTAATGCGATTTAGTCGTGGCAGCCGGGCATTCAAGGAGAGGGGCTTCAGTTGTCAGCGTAGAATTGGACCTTGGAGTCGCTTGTCTTATAATGTGTAGGCCGTACGGGAATTCCTTCTCTCCTGACTCTGAGCATGAAGGTGAACGGGCATGTCTTCTGTTCATGCATCTCCTTGCTGCGCGTTGAAAATCATAACCGTTCGACCAGATACGCATTGCCCAACGGCATGCGAGGGTATCTGAAATCATAGTACTGGGTTGTAAGGCATGGTGAATTGACAGAACTAACAGACAGAATACAGCCAGTAAGGTGTGTATTTTTCAATTCAGACGCTCTCAATGAACTGTGTTTAATATTCTTTTATTGGGGATATCTTCCATATATTTGTATTTGTTGATCTATTTTGATAATTATAATAAAGCCATGTAATTTACTACTTTCAGTGCAGAAACGACAATATCACAAGTGTGATAAAAATCGAAAACCTTGGATGAAACAAAAACCTCCCTAAACCGTATTATTTTCTGTCCCGATCGATTCCGGCTTAGACAGATTTTATTGCACAACAGTCGGAAACGGCCCAGTGGTCGAAGCCGCTAAAGCACGAGCGCAGTAGCGTGCTCAGTTAGGTGGATCACAAGTCGAGTCCCCCATTGGCATGGTTGTTTACCTCTATCTTGGTTGTCTGTTGGGTTGATGGGATTTCCCAGTAACTATCCTTTTGCTCCTGGTGCGGCAAGATGGTGTAAAAGCGTGCATGTTACAGTCGGACGGTGCCGTTCCTGATTCAACTTCTTTTATGACATGATGGAATCGACTCAACTCCCATGCAGCACGATAGGATGCGAGCATATATAGGATATGAATAGATTTTTCTATTCATAGGTGTATATATATATATATATATATATATATATATATATATATATATATATATATATATATATATATATATATATTCACTTTTCGTTATCGGCTAGCTTAGCTGAGATGGCACCACTGAGTACCTCGGTAGATTCCCTCTATGGCGAAATGAATTGGTCAATGGAAATACCCCCGAAAGTCAATGAGGGGGTGGGTCGTAAATCGACATATAGAGTGGACAATGCACAAGAACAGTGACGGATCATTGCAAAGGAATCAAGCTATAGTAGATACAGGTGAGATAACAGGAAGACCAGGGCACTATAGACCCAGGTAGGCTGATGTGTCCTGAACCAAAGACGTGAGTACATATTGCATACTTACATACATTGATATATACATACATTCTACAACACCTCGTACCCATCGTTTTATTGGGAAAACAAACATTGTTTTCAGGCACGCCTTTTAAACAGTTGAAAAACGGGCTCCCCAACCATCAATTTTTAGTATTATCAGTTTGCCATTGTTATCAAAGGTCTGGGGTCAGTCATAAAATAGTCTGTGTAAGCACCGCCATTTATTAATGACTTCACCACTTTATTGCTCTGTAAAGTACATCGACTTTACTTTTAAGCACTTGCGTCTCTCCAAGGGCGAATGGTTCAAAGGCAATTGCATGAATTGAACGATAAAGCTGGGGTCATTTTCTCCATCTCAAAATCCATTTGCAAGCAGTACTGGATTTCCAAAACCACTCAGGTTTTCTCATAGGGTTATATAAGGTCATCCACATATTACCTTGGACTCGCCCTCGACAAAATCTCACGTGACCATAATTTATATTCGAAAGCTAAAGAGGCAATTTTTCACCATCGAAACCTGAATATATTTTATGCATGTGTATAATGAGATTAGTGTTAGCTTGTTTCAAAATCAATTATACGTACTTCTACATCACGTATGGGTTTTGAGATGTTTTACATGATGAAAATAAACATACAGCGGGAAATTTCATAAATAGAAATAACATATTGATATTTTCCCCTTATTGGACGGTAATTCAAAAGAGTGGTGTTTGAGATGTCACGTTCTGGCGCAGCCACATATATTTCGTCTTTCTGCTCAAGCGCCCGGTATTCCCCGTACAGTTTTTCGAATATATTCTCGTGCAGTTCAGACTGCACGTTTTGAACATGAAAAAATTTTAACATATTCGTAATTTTTCATGCAGAAAGTTTACGGTTTGACTCAAGCGTCTCGAGCAGTAAATCATTTACTAACCCGACACCATTGGTATGCAGCTATTTCGATTTTGTACTAAGGTGTGTCAAGGTGCGTTTGTGTGTCGTGAAATTGTGATAAACTACCTCCTTCGCTATTCCTTTTTTCTTTTTTCACTATGCCCTTCATGGTTAATTAATACATAGCAAAGATCCCACAACCTAACGAACGCACAGAAATTCCACCACTGAAAGTACTCGGACGGCGCAATTCAGTTGTTATCCTGTAGGCTCCCTAGCGGCGTCTTGTGGCGATTCATACAGAAAACGTATAGAACGTGCACGACTTTTGTCTTTTATATTTTCAGTTTGGGATCTTTAAGTTTCTGAACAGAAACTGAATGAAAATTTGAACAAAAACTGTACCGGGCTGTATCAAATATGAAAATGGGTTCTCCCAATATACACACTGCAAGGTGTCTGCTGGTTTGATGAGAATCCAGAAAATGTAGCAAGATGTCCCAAATTTTGTCTTCTATTCCATCAGCTGTGTGTTCACTTCAAATTAGACTCAATTGTGAAAAGTATGTCATTTTAAGAAAACATTTTCTTAAATCTTGATTCTTTCAAAAGAAATAGCGGGAAAAGTAGATATAATGCTCTAAATAATTCATCTACATGAGTATTTCATTAGAAATATACCTCATTAGTGATCACGAACATATAATATTTCTTTTGTTCCGTAGAATGCTGATAAAATCATGACAGAAACACTGCATGGAAATGCTGACGATTTCATAAGCAAATGCTACACCATCTCCCTGGATTGGCAAATCAAATTTTCTCCGCCTTTATAATCGGATTTGGGAAGAATATACCATTTCTGCTCTATGGTGAGAAGCCATCATTATCCCTGTTCTAAAGGTAGGAAATGTTCGATCTTTGCTATCGAGCTACCGTCTTATCTCTCCTACCAACTGTGTTTGCAGTGTTGGAACAGGTTGTGGCGCAATTCTGGCTTCCGATTCGGATTCAGCGCATTGACGTGCATAGAGAAACCTGTGTCAAGTCTTTGGGCCGAAAACAAAACCGAAAACAAAAATAAAATAAAAAATTTTTTTGCGATTTATTAAATACAAGGTGCTCGCTCAATTCTGGATTCAGATTCGGATTCAGGGCGTCGAAAAACATAGAGGAAAAGTTGTATTAAGTCTTTGAGTCTGATAACTTTTTGTGTGTGCCTGTGTAATTCAAATTATTATACATATGAATTAGACTAGTGATCTAGCTCAAGAAAACACGAACGTATTACAATTTCACTCCATAGTACGTCGCACCAACTTTCAACTGTTTTGTGGCGTTGTAAAGAAACAAACTAGTGGTACTACAACACATATTTTCTCGCATTATTTCTAACTTTTGGAATTTTCGAAATTTTTGAGTTCAACGAAAACGAAACCCACGCCGTTATTTTAAGCTTCCCCGTTATTTCTTAAAAAAATGAAAAACTTTGGAGCGGTTTCCGAGAAAAAGTTTTTTTTAAAATTTAATTAACTTCAAGCAGCACTTTTTTTTGAATAATTGTGAATGATCTTTTTTAACAGATTCGATATTTAAAACAGATTTTCTTTAAGAAAAAATCTTTTTTTCAAAATTGTAGTATTGTAATTTTAACTTTTTGCAATGTAGAACATATGTACATGGAAATGCATACATACGAAGAAAACGCCCGAAATGGGACTAGCACCACCTATTTTACCGTTCTTTGAAACACACGAGGAAACAATTTAAAGAAAATGTTGCAATTGTTTTTTAGGAAATTATTGTTTAGAAAATTAAAAATTGTACAGGACCTTATTGAAGATCAGACTTTAAATAACAGATTAAATGAATCTCTATGTTCAATATTGTAGCTGAAGGAAGACTGCGTTTAAATTTTGAGCTTGTTACATTGATAAAATAAGCGTTTGGTACAATTTAACAGCAGTTTATTCACCAAAAGTTGTACAAAAAATATTTCCAGAGTGGGCTTTATTCACGTGTTCCCTGAAAGTATCTACAGCGCAATGCGCTTCCGCCACTGCAGTCGTCGCCACTGTGGCGGTGCGTCGCGGGGCCCTCTTACCTTACGCTTGCCCGCGTGCTCCTCTAGCACGAGCCACGGCCCCAGGTTGAATTGAATTGAATTGAATTTGCCTTATTTTACGTGGCGAGACTCGGGCCATCAGGCCCGCTCTTCCGTCTGACCACGCAAATTACGCTACGCTCCTTTCACCAACTAGGAGAGAAAGGAGGTATTTCTTGGGCGAGAAACAGGCGAATTGAATTTAGCTCAGAGGCGTCATTTAGGCTTGAGGACCTTTTACATGCAAGTAAATCTACGAACATGGGACAGCCGGCTTTACTTCCCCTCGGAAGGAAGGCGTACGAAGGATTTTTTCGCCCTTAAAAATCCACGGCTTCGATCGGGTTTGAACCCGCCAACTTGAGTACAATAGTCCAGTACGCTAA
This sequence comes from Gryllus bimaculatus, assembly GCA_017312745.1. Classification (NCBI taxonomy): domain Eukaryota; kingdom Metazoa; phylum Arthropoda; class Insecta; order Orthoptera; family Gryllidae; genus Gryllus; species Gryllus bimaculatus. The sequence goes on along the minus strand of BOPP01000039.1, from coordinate 7,553,828 downwards.
CCGTTACACAATCGCCGCCGTTGGGCCGCCGAGCGGCCAGCTCCCCCACTGCAGCGAAGTCGCCTCTCTCAGCTGCCTTCCGCGCGCACTTTGGCACGGTCCGTTTGCGAGCCTCGTTCCCCGTCAGCGGACAGCGGACAGCGTGCGATCGCGGACCCCTCAGCCCGTCACAGGGCGTTCTCCCGGCGTCACCTCCCTCACGGCGACCCCACTGTCTCGGTCACGGATGGCCATAACACTCTCTGACACACTGGGGCAAAACTGAAAGAAAACTAGCTCATAATTTTATGCTAATTTTAGGCTAATTAAATGTTCTATCCCGAAATTTTAGGCTTCAGCAGCTTCCTCAAAGATTAATGTTCAGCCAGCTTTACAATAAAGCCAGCTGACAAAAATCAAAAATAAATGTTACAACTTAACTACTTACACAGGAATCATAAGCTAATTGTAGGATCACAATTACTAATTATAAATAATTAAATTACTACTATTATTTATTATTTTTAATATTTTTATTGTAAAAAATAATAACCAATTGGAACTCAAGAGAGCCATAAATAAAGAAAGCCAACTTATCAATTGCCAAAAAAAGAGCAAAAAACAAAGATACATTTGACTATTATTTATATAATGGAGCAACGTTTGTTAATTTAAGATAAGAAAAAAATGCTCTTCGACTTTAGCTAAAAATATCCCAACAATACAACGCAACAGCTCAATACGCACTGAGCTGGCAAGGCATTCAACGTCGAATATTTTCTAAACTAAGGAGCCGACTAATTTTTACCACATTATGCATATGATTGTGTACTATCTGTTGATATATCCCTTGAATTCTGTGCTCGTCAACTTTAGGCAAAATTGCCCCAACAATACAACACAACAGCTCATGTACGCTCCGCGGAAGACTAGTCAACAAGTAAAAAATTTAAAACTAGCTATCAGAACAAAGTTTATTTATGATTACGTACTATTTTTTTATATATCCCTTGAATTAAGTGCTTGTCAAACACAAAACCCCCAAACACAATACAACCTCTTAAGAACACACTGTGGCTGTATATTTATCACGTAATAATTTTTAAACTACCAACGAGAAACAGTTTTTTTAATAAATTATGCTAATAATTTCGTATTTTTTGTTGGTATATCCCTTGAATCAAGTGCTCGCCAACATTACCTAAAACTGTCCCCAAAACACAACAGCTCAAGAACACGCTGCGCCAGACTATACAACTCGTAATCATTTTTAAACTAGCGAACAGAACAGTTTGTTTTTAACATATTATCAGTCATCCAGCTTTATGGGCATCTCTCACGGCGAGTCTCCAGCTTCTCTGAGATCTCTGCTGACTTGCTGACTGCTGACTGCTAGCGCTCGCGGCCCCTTTTGGTACTCATGGCGACGACGTCACGCCGGTGACTCGACTCGGGCCTCCGGTTCCGGAAGCTGCCCACAAGGAAGCGCCGAGCCCCGAAGAGGTGCATCGCCACGCCGCGTGCGCAACAATGCAAGTGGCGCCGCGCAGATATCAGAACTTTTGCAATTTTCGAAAATGATGCCTGTGCCGTTCTCTAAAGTGTCCTTTACGATCTCGGAGAACAAGGTTTAATCAAAAAGTTTGAAGACATTTTTGGGAAAATTTTGAAAATGTGGAGGCTTTATGTAAAGTACCCCCCACAATCAAAATATCCACTGCAAACCGAAGGTCCTAAGTTCCTTTAAATCGATAGAGGAATATCAGGCAAAAAGCGACTGAACGTTTTAGTGCTAGCGTTTCCATCATGCAGATAGAGAGATGTTTTGCTGTCAATCGCTTTTTCGGTATCTATGAGCTACAAAACGTGGATTCTTACTCCACAGCATATACATCAACACAAGATACTATATCCACTTTTTCGTTAGCAGAGCTCAGCAATAAGTTTTCTGTCGCGCAAGCAAAATTTGCCGTTTTCCTGCGCACGATTACAATATTTTATTAATTTTCGAATCGCAGATGGCTCAGCGGCTGAAATCGGCCAAAGCTAGTGTCGAAAATCCTGCCGTCGTCGAGACTCGAACCCTAATACCTCCTGATCAACGGTACTGCAGTGACACCTTTGATGCCCTGAGCCAACTTTGCCTGTGCGGACTGACGGAAGGACGGACTGATTGATGAACAGACGGACAGGCTGATGGACGGACTTACGGACGGTATGACGGACGGGCTGACTCACGAATTGACGGAAGGACAGAGAGAGGGACGGACAGATAGGAGGACGGATGGAGAGGACGGAGAGGAGAACGGACGGACGGACGGAGTTTTTGATAAAACCTTTCCGCAATCCGGGATTCCCAAAACATGTATTATCGTCAAAATGTCTGACTTCCTCTATTTTACATAAAAATGTGAAATATGTCATCGGATTTGTAAGCGAAAGTCTATTTTACTGCTTTTACATAATTTTACGTTCAACATTTCTTGTTTAATATCTTGGCAATTATTCATGAAATATATTTATTGCGCCTAAATTCTGAATGAGAAGCTAAATGTGCTAATTCGTTTGTTTCTTTGTAAGCTATTTTTCAATTTGTTAATGTTTTGCTTCATTGTATCATCTGAAGAAGAGACTGTTCTGTTATTGACGTGGCCAGGAATATTCCCCGATTACAATACAGGTTTTACAAAATTCTTTTTCTATTCTCCATCAAATCCTCCATCAAACCTCCATCCAAATCTTGATCAAACATTCTACCAATTTATATCTTTGTGTCTTGTAAATCTGTGTGAAAGATAAAAGCCGAGAAATTGAGTTCCAGGATGTTAAAAATTAAAAGCTATTTCTTTTCTAATTTCTTTGGTAACTCGCTGTAAGATTTAAAAACAGTACGTTTGCTCGAAGACTTCATAAATTTGGCGACCACAGACTTTAATAATAATGCCAAGAAAAGTGCCAATAAAAAAGCTTAAGGTAAAATAAAATTTATTCTGAAACTAGTGGTGCCAAAACAGCACGTACTTTCTCCCCATATTTTCACGCAAAATTACACGAAAAGTACACAAATTTTCGAAAAATTGTGCAACATCTTATTTCTAACTCTTAACTCTACTATTTAAGCTTTAATGAACGGATTCCATTAAGGATAAAATTCTATATTTAATATTTTAGTTGTAGGAAGATTCCGAAAAAAAATTGTACTTCTGCAATTTTAGGAAAATCAGATTTTTAACGAACATAAGACACCATTATCTTAATCGCCTTTCACGCCATCTAACAACATTTAATCAAAAACAAGGGAGCTACTTTTTTGAACATTTAATAAATGTTCCAGGGTCTCCATGTTCCCCTCAAAATTGAATTATCAGTTTCAAATTCAAGGGTACGTGACATCAGCCAGATCGATTTAGGAATATCAATTTTGGAGAAAATCGGCTGAACGCTTTTGCCGTTAGCATTGTTCACAGACGGACGATAGACCGAAGGTCAGACAGGCGTTTTGCCGTCATTCGATTCTTCAGTATCAACGACCCACAAAACATGAATTCTGGATACATCACGTGATAGAGATTTTTTTCAAAATTATCAGCTAGATTTATCAATTTTTTGTTTCTAGTGCCTTGTAATAAAGAGTTTTCTGCCCAATATTCGCCGTTTTTTTCGCGCAGTATTACATAACATCCTCTCTATTCCGTAGGGAGAAACTAAAATTATTTCCATATCAATTTATATTTTCTATTTAAGGAAGTATATCTATTTATATTTTAGAGCCCAATTTAGGCCTCTAAAGAATAGCACAAAAAGTGCGAGGCCACAAAAATGCAAAGTCTAATTCCACAGGCACACAATAAAAGTTGCCAGACCCAAATACTTGACACATATTGGTATATGTACGTCGACGCGCTGAATCCGAAACTGAAGCCAGAATAGCGCCACCACCCTCTTTTTTAAAATTTCAATAAACCGCCGTGAAATTTACAATCCACAATTTCAGGTGGTGCGCGCGCTTGCGTGTTTGTATCTTGTATTTGTGAATGTATGAATAATGGAGGATAGCCCAGAATAAATATTACAACCTTCTAGAGCATACATAAAAGTCGAAAATATTTTCCAATGAACATAGTTGGAAATTGCACATAACTAAGAGGCGAATATTAATGAAATCACAGTTTTTCTTTTCACTTTAGAACAAGGCTTTTTGGTACAGACATTTTATGTTATGAAAAAAAAGGAACCGACCCATTTTTATAGAATTTTTTTTTTTTTTTTTGCAGTGGTGTCTGATTTCGACAGATAAATCATTCTTTTCCCTTTTTCGTCATTTTTAAAGCATTTTTCACGGATTTCGCCGATTTTAATACCTTTTTAATGGTATTAGTTTCAAATAATATTTACGAGATGCAACAAATGTTCTTCACAGAGTTCTTGAGTAGCGCATTCGATTTCTTCGCTCAGAATTTCTAATGACAACCGTTCTGAGTAATCTAAGGTTCCTGTGACGCCCATCAGTGCCAATGTCAGTTCGGCGGATTTCATGATAACTAAAGATAGGAATTCCCTGGTCCAGTCCAAATCAACGTTTGCAAGCTGACTTCACTTGAACAAAAGGAAGAAGGCCCGACTACATTAGTAATGTATCCCCAACAGCTTTCGTTGTTCATTTGAGCAGGTTTTGATCAATTTTTACGTTATTTTGGTTTTAAGGCATTGTAAAAACATTTTAAGAACATTTTATTGATCATTTTTGTTAGTTTTAGGTAATCAACATCCGCCCCTACACATAACGTAGGTATATGACATTGTGACATTCATCCTTACAATTATAAAACTCCTACGCACAGATGTTCGGCAGGTATTATTTTTGCATGTTTCTTGAACTCTGTTAAAACATACCCCCCTCTTTACTATCATTATTTGATTTATGCATAATTGACAAAACCAAGCGTTGTTGAAATAGTCTGAAAACCAGAAATGTTTGCTCTCGTGTCATAAAAACTATTTTGAAAAAAAAACGAGCACGAAATTTGAAATAATAGTTCCGTCGTCAAAATAAACCATCCCACTTGCGTGATCTTGGCTGTCCGGGTGACGCCACATCGAATGCTGTGTTGCCGACATTTCGACCATCTTCTCGTGGTCTTCCTCAGGGCTGTTACGCCATATTTAAAATTAATTTGCTTAAATTAATTATTGGATGTGTGGCGAGTTAATCATTTATCGACAATGTTATAAGTTTACTGGATTTAACAATAGACTCTTTAATGTTCTTCAAAATAATGCAATCATTCTGTAAAATACTTCGTTTTTCAAGAGACTGTAGGGTTTTTAATATTCGACCGACATACTTTACGGGATGCGAGTTTGTGCTTTGAATTCCTCTTTATTTCTTGAGTTATGATAGAATTTTAGACAATATCTCTTTAGCCAACAACTAGTGAAATTACTCTATTATTGGCACATTAGCGTCTGTCAGATAATGATGTCTCGAATTTGTTACTTTTTTAGCGTATTATCCGGAAAGAAATATCACGCCTCGAAGTAAATGCTGCGAACATGAACTAACAGACGTGTAGTGCAGCGAAATCATATTACTCGTAATGGCATGCATTCACCTTTACCATAACGAGAGAGCATTATAAACTTCAGACAGGTTGCTCATCAATCTTACGATCAGATAAAGGATTAAAGGTAAAAAAGTATTCTTCACCCGACGTTTCAAGTCACGCAAAATTGTTGATTTTAGGGAAAACTCGGACAGTCTGTCTTCGGGGTGCGTGTTCCCAATATGATATCGATGGTTCCCTCCCATATTTATTCTCTTCGCTTTGACATCAAAATCCAATCATGCCCTTAAAATCCTACTCAACACATATTTTAATCAACGTTGCACCTCTATTTTAATTTCATTCTTCTAATTGACATTCTCGCTCATTGTTATTTTTATTCTTCATTTATTACCTCATAACCTACTTTACTCTGTCGTGATTGTTATATAAATTTTAACCTACTAATCGATCGTTCATGTATTAAATCATTACTTCATTAATTCATCCATTGATGCCGTTCCTGAGATTCGTTCATTTCTTTGTACAATCCTTTGTCCCTCTCATTCATACACCGCCGCCATTCACAATTCTAAACAACCATCTATTTTCAATTCATTAATTCGTTCCACAATACTCCTCTTCCGCTTTGTAAAATACTACAAACATTCCAGCGCGAACAGAACAACTAATGACGTAACCAAACAAAATCGGACTTCATTTTGATTTGTGATAAAGTACAAAAGTTCACGGCGTGTGACATACTTATCAATGATACTGTTATGCTTTTTACGAGCGCATGCGAGGGAAACTGGTAGCCAGAAAGAATAGTTACAAAGTTTGATGAGAAAATACATTAACGATATTATGTATGAGCATTCATAGATTCTTTCATTTTAATGCGTAACTTTCAAACAAGGAAATGATTGAGTGTATTTTGATCCACGTTACGATGTATTACCATGATTTTGTAGTTTTAAAACACACATATTCCTCACTGTCGAATAGAAAGTCGGTAAGTACTCCAACAGTCGTCTTGTGAATCTTCACCGCCGCGCGAGTCGTAGTATAAATACACACGTATCCTGGATGACGTAGGCAAAGATGGCTGCCGGGCTGCCGGCGCGCTCGGGGTGGGGAGGCCTGACGCACCGCCGGACCCCGCGTGGAGGGGCGCACGGGACGCCGAGCCGCAGGAGGAGAAGGAAGAGGAGGATGGGCGGACGAGGAGGAGAAGGAGGAGGAGGAGGAGGATGGGAAGGACGAGGGGACGAGAACGACAAGGAGGACGCGCAGTGGAAGGGGGCGGGGGACGGGCAGTCATTATTGACTGCCTCTGGCCCACTCGCCAGGGCTGCCTCGCGCGCTCCCCGTAATCCGTCCGCCGTTTCGCTCGCTCGGTGCACCACCGCTCGCTCCTCTGCCGGTCGCCTGTGTGCAGCGCCGCTCACGCAACGAGAGTTTCGTTTGTTTGTCGCCGCCGCACCACTACAGCTCGGACCAGCCATCTTGCCAGCCGAAGCTGTGCATCTTGTTCATCTTCCCATCTGACAGTGCAAGAATTGCCGTGTTTTCTAACATGTAAATGTGCCGTGCGTGTTTGTATTCACAGATGTTTGTGAATTTCCTCGAACAGACAGCCGGTCATTTGAATAGCCCGGCATTTATTCATTGTAGTAGAACTGATTAATATAATAGGATTGTAGTAACAGTAGTAGTACCTTCAGTGAGATGCTAGTGATGTGATTGTGAACCATGTGGTTTCCAATGATTTTCCGCAATTGACTAACAAGACAACTTATAAATCACCAGAGGTGAGTGACCTGACAGTGCTACTACTTGTTAAATTTGTATACCATTAGTTTTTGTCGTTTAAATGTCAACAGTATCCAAGCACGTGCTTCTTCGGACTGTTCTCGGACATTGTGTATTCATCATGAGACAAAGTGACAGCTGTCAGTGATGCAATTTCCGACTTCGTTGTATAACACCGTGACTAAGACTATAAATTAGTAAATTAGGTATATGTTATAAAGTGCCTGTCATGGAAACAAATCAATATTCAAAATATCTACGTTAAGAAATTTTAAACACCGTGGAACATTTGTTTACTTGTATAAGATCAATTTTGAACTTACTAGTTTTCATTCATAAATTTACATGCCTCATTGGTGAAGTTTCCGGAGGATGAACGGATAATGAAGTGACAGACTGACATGAAAATAAACTAATGTTTTGAAAGACGGACTTTTTGTGTTTACATTGTTGGACGTAAAGTATAAATCACTTTAATATTACGTAGTACGTCCAACGTGGTACACAAGTCCACAAACATGCGTGTTTTGACCAAAGATCTAATTATTCTGAGTATATTTTTTGTAGATTGTTTTTTGGAATCAATTTTTTTTCTTACAATGTAATTAGTAATGATTTAATTAGATTACTTTGTTAAAGTATCATATTTTTTAAATCCTTCTTTCATCCTTTGAAATGTATGACTTGTAAAATCATTAAAATATCATGTTAATTTGCAATTAACAAAGAGAGCTGAATTAAATTGGTAATATGTACATAGTTAATTAGTTCATTGACTATTTAATTGTTAAGAATTCATTCAGGTGGTGTACACAAAACTGTTTTCAGTGCTTTAGTATTCATATTGTACACAAAAAATCATCTGTAAACGATCGCATAGCTACATCACACAGTATTATGTGCCGATTTCTTAATGCGCTGCATTTGTTATGACCCTTTATACGAAGTTTATTCATATCGATGAATGTTTTAATTAAATTAATTAAATCCTTGCTGCCTATGGAAATTAATATCGATATTGATGCCTATAAAATGAGCAATTGTAATCCTCATAATAAAATGAGTAATTGTAGTTTCCTAGATAAATTTCTTAGTAAGATTGGACAACTTCTCATCTCCTTATGTTTGTTCCTATTTTAAGATCCCTATTCCTATTAATTTCCACTTGTATATAAACTGAATTGCCGAGGAATTCACGTTGAAAAGTGTGTTATCTTCTTCATTCGTTTTTTGTTTACCATCGTAGGAGGGAGCTCGTAATTCATTGAACTATTAGCGGAAATTTTCGGGACGTATTTGAGATCGGAATAGGAGAATTAATTCATTGCGACTACACAATGAATTAATCAATGAGTTGTTTCTGCTCTGTAATTATGTTTAAAAAAATAGTTTGGCGAATTCGATTTATCACATTATGAGGTACATGTCCTAATTTGTGAAGTGTTTACCGAAATGAAAATGATTGCAAAGAGTGAATGTATTAATAAAATATATTAAAGCAGAGAGTAAATGTAAATTATGAGAAAGGAAATAAAAATAATTGTTTTCACTTCATTACATTAGCTTTCAAAGCGAGTACCGAAGGAGCTTCATTTCCCTCGCTTTTCAAGGACGTCTATCGAAACCTCTTTGGCAAGTTAGTAATCAATTGGGTTCCCACAGTAAAGCACTGTCACCCTAAGAGTATGTTGTTATCTATTTATTGCAAACGGCAAGCAATTTCTCTATCACATCCACTTTCCCTGTTTGCGTATTTCTCAATTGAATTTTCGGATACGAATAGCAATAAAATGATATGAATTGCACTGTTAAAGAACCTTGAATACTCAACAAAGGAGGCGGTTAGTAGGTTATTATGTTAATCGGTTTAGGAGCGTAAAATATTGGGTAAATTTTTGTGAGGGCGGAGATAAAAAGGGATTGATTATAAAGAACAAAAGGAAAATTCACCATGCACTGAACGTTCTGGGAAATTATTTGCTGCGGTATGTATTAAAGATCATTGAAAATTTGTATAGAACGGATGACGATGAATCTGAACGGCAGAATCAGCAAATGTTATTGATATTTCAATGCACTGTTTTGTTGTAGATAATCGTTATAATTATTAGTAATGTCAGTGGGCGAGATTTATTCTTTTATTGCATTCACTAATGTATTATTTTGCGATGAAATGTAATTTGCAGTAGCGTAGTTAACATCGTTACGTACCAGTTGTAATCAATTTGAGCGCACGTAAAAAATGATCACTCTGGAATTATTACCGTGGCATAAATGTCGGTTACTGTGTCAGTGTGTCTCTTTCCGCTTGGTCATTTAGAATTTCAAACATAATACAACGGGATGTAGTACAAAACAAATAATTTTAAATCATCGCATGAATTTCGCAAACTACGTATTATTTTAGCATTTGTTTCTTTACCTGCATTCGTGGGTGCATTATGTACAGATTGGTGAAAAATATTTTTCCAATAATTTTTTATCAAAAATCATAATTGTTAGCGAAAACCGCCACATTAAGTGGAATTTACGATTGTTTGGAATCGCATTTCATTAAAATACCTATTTTCTGAAATCTACAATTTTCTAAATATCTAATTTATATTATCCCCAATTACTCAATTACTTATTTCAATAAAAAAATGTGTCAAAGATATGTCAGAATGAGGTAGGGAAGACTATTTTGGAATTGCACGTGCTTTTCAAGTTCTATTATAGTCATCGTGATCTTTTATATCCAGGAAAAAGGGCGAGCCGTAAGAGAGTGGCCATGGTGGACGAGCTAAAATTCTCTCCCCCAATAATGAATGCAAGCGGTTAAATCAGTTAATATTCATTGATACGCGTTAGCAACATTTTCATAATGTTGAGTTCTGCGTAATCGAAGTTTGAAATCTGCAAGGCCATTCTTGCAAGTATTCTTCGATTTTAAAATAGTATTTTAACTGACAAGAATATAAAAAGTAGTTCTTTCGCACATCTAAAATATTATTAATTATTGTAATGATTTTTTTCTTGTTAGACTGCGGCTTTTTTGATACTTCGACTGCAATTGGTGATTGATAAATTATATAAGAACACCCGTACGTAACTCACACAAAAATATCCATACAGATATTTTATTATTTGCATTATGGAAAATTTACGTAGAAATAAATGGCTGTTGTGGTATTTTTTTGCAACCCCATATTCCCCTTCAGATTTGCTTCCTGGAATAGTGCTTCGTGTGTAAATCAAATTTACTTAAATATTATAACGCATTTTATATTATGTTCATTCACCAATCCATTAAAAAATAATCCATTTCATTGTCTTTCTGGTCAAAAACAATGTTTTCATTATCGAGTGAAATAAAAATTGTTTTGTTGTTCATATAATTTATGTTTTCCAAAACGTGTCACTCGTCTCATTGTCACTCGTTTTAAATTAGGGAAGGAAAGGATGCCTCGCATTTGAACCAACACAAAGAAAAGAAATTTCAATGAAAATCTTTCTTTGAGGTATTGGTAAGGAAAAAATAATATATGTGACTAGAGATAAATTTTATTCGATGAGTGGAACATAAAATGTTATTTATATTTATATTCTTACATTGTCATTTCCTTACGATTCTTCTACAAATACAATTAAATCTGAAACATTGAACGAGACATTTTAATGTTACTATCTACGTAATTGAGTTTATTTCAGATTCAATTGACCTATACGCTGCAAATTACAAGTTACGTCATTTTTTATTAATTTAGATATATTAGATATATTTATTTAGTCAAAAAAACAGCAAAAACTGTATGTGACGTATGGGGGAGAAAATCATCAGCGACCATTTCCTTGAGTTCCAGAATCCCTTCTCATCATTTTAACTATAAATAGTTGAAAGATGAGTAAAAGTTAAAGATAAATAAATAAAACAGAAATTTAAAAAAACGGAGATTAGCAACATTTGAAAAACTAGATATTTTCGTTCCCGAATTATACAAATCGTATTTGCAGCGGTAAACAAACTGCAGATTTTATTTTTCTGCATTGCTAACAAAATAATATAAAGTCGCCCTTACCTCTACTCCTAAACTTCAAGCAAAAGAAGAGTTCAACAGACCGTGCGCATAGTGAAGCTGCATTTACGTCTAGAAACAAGACAAGGGGCCATCTCAGTATTTGCCCAATGTATCAGGGAAACTGGACAAAAATCTGATCGAGATGGAGGTCATTGACCCGGAATCTGAAGTTCATTACTTGTTACAAACATTGCTTTTTTAAACAAAATATAAATACCAATGTAAACTAATTCATTATATATCACTGTTTTGTTAAAATAAACATTATTTTTCTTTTTGATGAATAGTATAGTCTCTAATTGTATAGAAACAGTTACGCAGCAGAAAAGATTTTACTTTTAATTTAAATTTGTGTACCGACTTGTTTCCCAACAACTGTGGTTGTTTCAAAGAGCTACAATGTGATCACTGTAGTTTGTAATCGTAGATCGTTTTTATATTGTAAAAATGTTATTACCCGCAATTGTCTCAATGCACAACTAAGACAAAACCTGACCGTCTATTGTAATCAAATCCGCAACCATGTGCATCGGAAGGGATCATACCTTACATGGAGTCTAGGCATAAACATTACATAAGTAATTACATAAGTAAACATTACATAAGTAATGTTTGAATATAGACTTCATTTAACTTATTTTTCCAGAACTTATAAAAGTTTCTTACGTTTTATTATGCATTAGTGTTCAGAATTGTCAATATTACTGTTCGGACTATCAATTGAGCTACAACCACCATATCGGGTGAGGGGGCAGCAACCACTGATAGTGACACGCGTTTTCGCCTTTATTTAATCACTGAAGTTTGAATTCTATTGACAAAACATGTAGTATAGAAATATCATACGTAGTTTACTTCCTTCTTGAAATGCCTGATTTCTTATTTGTGGGAAGTCTTTTGTCGTATCCTCTCCTTAGCAAAACGTATTTCACGTCGTTTTCCATTAGTTTAACTTGAACATCCTCTCCTCAGGGAAGCATTTTGCATATTTAGCCTAAGGGTTGAATTATAGAGAGAAAATGTATATTGAAAAAGGATGGTACAGAGAAGAGAAGATCCTCATGATGGCGCGAAAAGAAATGAAAAGGGAAACAACTTGATTTCATTTTTTCTCGAGAAAAAATTTTTCATAATGTCATTCATCATTTCAAGATAATGGTTTTCATTCAATATCATAATGTCCAAAAATGAATAAACAAAAGCGTTTCTGAAATAGGGAAAAGACATGTTTAACTCGTGGAATCACGTGACTGTAACAAGATTGTTAGGAATCTAATTTATTTCTAAATGAATAATAAAAAGCAGTTCATTGAAAATCATTCTTTCTTTTACGAAACTAACTCATAGTTCTTCCACAAAGATTTTAAACTTATTAGCAATTTTTGCGTCATTCAGCTTGCGGATGGAACGGAACAATCGTTTTTCAAAATTCGAAGTCGAAATGGAAATGAAAACTCATTGTTGGACCACAGATGTTTGAGTTATTAGCTGTTTTTAGTTTCCATTTCTGTAGCTTGGTTTTTTTGTTGCGTCTTTCTTCTTTTTGTTCCTCACATTCCGTCTGGTTAGCTGTTGTTGTTGAACTAAAGAAATGATTTATAATGTAAAACTCATTTTCTGATATTTTAACAACTAAACATTCTATTTATCTAACGAATTTATAGTTCTCAGCCGGACTCTAGAAAAAGGGAATGAAGTCATTCGACATTTTGGATTTTGAAGATTTTTCGACATAATAGTAAATTAGTGCCTAAATGTTAAATGTGATCTTTCTGTGAACTTTTTGTGACCTCTATCGAATACTATTACAAAGAAAAATATTCGAATATTTCATCCATTAGAAATTACCTACTTCGGAGAATTGACCTTTGCTGTTAATTTGTTTTCGTTGTTGAACTTTCTTTTTCCATTTTTCAGACATCTTTCTTACCCTGTTTGCTGTAGAGTCTCTTTATATCACTTTCCTTCCCTCATTCTTACATTTCCCTCCCTTTCTCATCAATATTTATGTTTTTTTCTTTTAGGGCATGATCGTGGTCTTGTAAATCAAGGGAAATAAAATAAAAGGGATGTTAAGAGTCTCTTAATACGTTGTCACTTAAAATAAAGTAAAACAGTACTGTGGTAAATGGTGAACCGTACTGTGTACTAATCTGTCTGGAATTAATTAAAAATAGAGAAGTAAATAGTAAGCGTGCAAAAAAGGAAGCAGAGAAGAAAAAAAGTGAGAAATGTTGTGAATATACTCGAGATGTAATTACAATATTATCTACAGGCATTGAGTTGTCTTTGTTCTTCTTTGTTCGAATCCAAAGGTTTGATGTTTTTGAACTCTTCATAATAAAACTGTTGATATGCAGTTATTCAATCGAAAACACAAACGTAACTAATTGTTTTTGATACCCGAAAAGGAGAATTTAAATACCTTTGAATTGCAGTAAGATTAATGATGCATGTCACATTAGCAGATGGTTTTATCGATAAATTGAAATACGTTTTAAATAGTGTTTGGTTTGTAAACGTTACAATTATATGCTTCATTAAAATATATTTGTACATATGCCTGTGTTGATATATCCCCAATGTACTCGCAGTTACGGATCGTTTTCACGTAATGGATATCAGAAATAATTACGGTGCTGTTTAACTCAGGGGTTACAAACACGTCGTTACACCACACGTGCGCCTCTCAACACGTACGGATCTGGCTCACGCCAGGAACAAACACGCATTGAATTGTTCAATTTACAAACAGCACAAATCACTTCTATAATTATTTGAAGTTTAGAGTGAGCTTCTGGGTATTTAAACTTATTTCTTACTATGTTAGTCGGGGTATTATCCAGGATTTGGTATGCATTTCAAAATAAAAATTAATGCAGAAATCACGTCAATCAACTGTCGTTGTTTCTCTGAACTATAAGTACGTAGCCGAACTACAATATTGCTTACCAAATAAGTGGTTCATTTCTATTCTATGACAAAAAATATGTATATTAACACTAATTGTTAGTATGAGTGGTTAAGACGAAGGTTAGGTTAATAACAATGAAGATTAGACTTTTTTCTTCGTTCTTTAAACGCCAAACATTTAGCTCACAACGAGCTGTCTCATTTGCTTCTAATGTAATTTAAACTGATACTTAAAAAATTAAAAAAATATATACCTGGACAATTCAGTTTATCTTTGCAATATTTGTTCATGTGTCTTTTTCAACGTCTATGAACCAGAAAGGCAAATATGTAAGTACATGAAAAGTCGTAGTGGGTTTTGTAGCCATACGTTTGTATATCCTATGTTGTGCGATATTACACATCATGTAATGAAAATTGTAATGTTCTTTATGTGGTTGACCGTGACACCGCTAAAACAAAATCGGCGCTTTATACGCCGTAGCATTCCTATGAACACAAGGCTCATGTATAATGGATTCCATTACTAAAACCGAGTCCTGCAGCTCGTTATTAAAGTGGAAAGCAGACAAGTTACTTGAGAAATATGACAGGGGAAGTCAGAACGGACCAAATACTGTGAACGCTCTTCTCAGAAGCTTTAAGAACTTCCCCTCGCGATGTGAATCCACGCGTCCTCTAAGAAGAAAGGTAAACGAATACGGTCTCAGCCCTCCCCTGCGATCAACATACGCTACACAACCGAGTTCTCGGAAACGCAGTTTGGGATGCGTATACTACACACGATTTTCTTCCACATCGCTATGTAGTGTTTCTTTTCAGAGACGCGTTCACTTCCTATTCATAAAAATGTCTGTCGTTATGAACGTACCCTGCATCACGCGGAAGTCAACAAAGTTCAGTGTTAGCGCTTTTACAAAACCACAAATGAACGTGGCGTTACATCGAAACACAATTTTACCCTACTACCTACTTTTGTGCTCATCAAGCTCCGTCAACCTTTATCTACTTTTTGTTTCATTTCTCTTCCTCTGTCTACATTAGTGACTGGGGGAGCAGAATTTGTAAATTCGCATTAAGAACTAAGATTTCAGACTTCAACGTGTGTTATAAGAGATCCAGTTTAATATTCTCTAGCAGTGAAACGCGCTTGTAAGTAGTATATAGCCTACATCCTGACCAAAAAAGGAAAAAGAAATATTAAAAATTAATACATGTGTTGAGAATTAAAGAATCCTAATTTCGTCTCTCTGAATCTCTTCTCGTGATTCGTGCAGTATTTATTACAAAGGATATATGTCGGATCACTTACAAGGTCCAAGAAAAATATTGTTTTTTCTATTTGAATTTCACTTCAAAATTGCTTGCCAAAAATACCTTCAAATTTAGCTATTTTTCTCCGACTCTCCATATGTTCAGACCGATACATGCAATAGAAGCTGAGAAAAAACAAAACTTGAAAAACACGTTTCTCGTATCTCTGTAGCAGATTGGCCTAGCAGAATGAGTTTTTGAGAATCTACCACATTTTTTATTGTCTTTCATATGAGAATCGCAATTATTGATTTTGTTTGGGGGCTTCCCCCCCCCATTATTTGTCTATACTCTTTTTCTTTAAATTTTCTCCTTGTATGTATCAAGGGCGATAAAAAATTGTGTTAGTCTCATTTCTCTCGAACTCTCTGTATTATGAAAATTACAAACTTTTAACATTTAAAAGTTACAAATTTCAAGATACAGTTTTTTGTAAAACTGTCTTGTAAAAAATCAGCTTTTTAAAAGAAATCATGTATAATGTTTTTGAAAAAACGAGTTGTTTTGCATAAAATGTGCTGGAAGTTCATGCAATTTATAAAAAACAGAGTTTCTCAAATACCGCTCGAAATTTGTTTTTCAAATTATTTCCCTTCATAGAACAAGAAACTCTTAAAAGGATGGCGCAAGTCTCATTTTTTAAACTCTCTGAATTTTCGAAAATGGCAAATTTAGAACAAATGTAAGAAAGTGCGTTCAGTTGTAGCACCACTAGTTGTTATCAAGGCCCAACAATAAGAGCTTTTTCTATCCGCAATTCACCGATTCTGGCGAAGGTGAGAAAAGGAAAAAACAAAATATCCGGGATACATTTTGAACTCGACTGCTTAGGTTTTTAAGCACGACTCTCTAGCAATCTTACGTGTTAAAATTTCACTGGAAAGCGAGACTTCAATTATTGTGCTGTTTTGGTCAACGAATTAGAATAGTTTCCGATTTTCAACGGAAAGTACTCGGATCCATGGTCTTGATAAGCTGTTAGTAAATTTCATTTTGAGTCTTTGGTTGATGGGAGTGCTGCTGAATTTAACAAACAGCAACATAGTCGTCGAAATCAGAATATTATTTCGTTGACACGATATCTTCAAACGATAATTTAGATCGAAATGTGGGAAGAGGAGTTGAAGTTGCCTCACCTAGAACTTGAAATAAAAATATAGCCGTTGGGGCACACTGCAGACGGAAGTCCCTCACAAAATGTTCTCACTTGCATTGACCACTGTCTTTGCAATTTAGTACCTGTGAATAGCTTTACTTCATCACTGTCGTACGTAGGATTTTGCTAAACCAGCAATATCATCAGCAATGAAGGTGATAATTGTACTGTACATATATCCCATTGAGCACTCTTCTCAATTAAATATCCCGAAGTCGTGGGTTA
Source organism: Gryllus bimaculatus (assembly GCA_017312745.1). Classification (NCBI taxonomy): domain Eukaryota; kingdom Metazoa; phylum Arthropoda; class Insecta; order Orthoptera; family Gryllidae; genus Gryllus; species Gryllus bimaculatus. Next base: position 7,536,825 of record BOPP01000039.1, on the reverse strand, counting down.
TATTGATATTACATTCGTAGGGAAATTTTGGAGTTTTAAAAACACAAGTGAAACATTCATTATTCGTACCACTGGGACATTGCACTATCAGAAACTATCTGTGCCAGAGATTCTCAGACCTTTTAGAGGTTAAATCTGTGGTATTTGACTAAGAGGTTAGGGTACGTTCAACATGAAATTGTCTTCAAAGCCCACTTGTGTCAAACAAGTGTAGTAAAAACAAAGGTCTTAGTTGATTAACTAGTTCGAGTAATTGCGTTTGAGTGTGATCTTCTTACAACATCAAGCGTTTCTGACAGTATTCTAGTGGCTTACAGGTCATCTGCTATTCATCTTTTATAGAAGATTGACTAAAATGGGATTTGTTTTGAATGCTGAATATGAATGGATTCTGTATAGTTTTACTTATCTTTTAATTTATGAAACTTTTGTTCTTTTAATTTATGAAACGTAGATCCACCTCCGGGTCTGTACTTTTCTCTAAATATGCCATCGTAGATTTAAAGATGACTGTGATAATATTGCCAATACACAAGTGTAACTATTGGCCCTCGTCTTGCGCATGTGATATGAAAGAGAATGTGAGTGTTGCATATCTTCTGGCTGAATCTCTTGTCGTGCTAGATGCAGTATTTATCACTAAGGATATATGTCTTACAAGGTCCAAGGAAAATGCATCTGCCTATCGTGCCAGCTGATAGTGGGACCTACAACCCATTTTATCACCAAATCAAACTCAGAACTCAGAGCCTAAAAGCTACTTGTTAGACCCGTTGTTTACCCGTAGAAACATAATGGCATATCAACGAGGGTAAACCGGTTTTCATGCAGATCTCTAGCTGTGGCCGTGAACGTGGGTCACAGTTTCACTTTCTCTACGACGTCGTCGCCGCAAATGCTTTTTAGTCTCTTTTCTTCTCAGTACGCGGTTCTACACGGTGCGTAAATGGCCGTAAAGGGTTCATAAGACAGGAGCCTGCCTTGATCCAGTTTAATACTCTCTAGCAGTGAAACGCGTTGTAAGTAGTGTATAGCCCATATCCTGACTAAAAAAGGAAACAAAAATATTAAAAATGAATACAAGAGTTGAGATTTACAGAATTCTCTAAGAGGTAATTAAAGCACAATTAAATATATAATATCCAAGAATATGATACAAATATTGCTTTCTCGTTCATTATTAATAGTTTTAAAAATAGAGTTTTGCCATGAGAGTCCATTTCTGGGGTTGTATACGAGAGAGTATCTCAATTGGTGTTGATCAAGTTATATCATGGAAATTATTTGGTTCCTTTTTTGTTATTATTTTATTGTATACTATTTGGACCATTGGGAACATATCATAACATTTTGTAAATCAGTGTTTTGAAAATAGGTGAACACTGCAAACCATGCTTTGAACGTTCTTGACAACCTATGCCACGGAATGGGCATACCCTCCAATTATGACAGTACAACCAGCAAGATATCATTTTATAGATTATTGCATAAGATTCATGTATTGATTTCGAGTTGCCGAGCGTGTTCACAGCGATGGCCATTACTCCCATAAGTATAGTGTATGTTGTTGTCACAGGATGTGGCGGTGATCTCCCACTGGATGGCAATATCCCGCACCGACCTACACATTGGCTTGCGGGGTAGTCCCTAACCAGGTATCTCCCACCAGGGAGGTCCAGTCCTAGTCAGGACAAGCTGTAAGTTCCCGAATGGTCTCCGGACATGTGTGATAGTGCAGTACAAGTAAGTGTAAGTGTGTGAAAGTAAATGATAAGAATAGGACAAGGAAGGGGAAGGGAAGATCGCGTGCGGTTCGTGGCCCTTTCATGGGATATTGGTATTTGTCTGGTGTAGATTAGTGAAATCATGGAAAATTATCGGTCAGAGCAGCTGGCCGCTAGAATTCTCCTCCTGACAGCAGGACCGGGTAAGATGGCTCAGGCCATCAACCATTGTCGCTGCAGTATCTCTGGCTGGGTGGTCCTAGATTCGAGTCCCGCAGGGTTTTCGACACTAGCTTGTCAGCTAGGTGAAATTCAGTCGCTGTCTGTAGGAGAATTCTAGCGACCGGCTGCTCTAATCGATAGTTTTCCGTGGTTGCTCCTATCAACACTAGGCGAATGCCAGTGCAGTACCCTAACAAATGGGCCACGAAACGCGCGCCATCTATCCTCCGTCTTCCTTGTCCTATTCTCACCCCTTACACACTTAGATAACACTACCACACATGTCGGGAGATGAGTCGGGAGCTTAGAGCTTGTCCCGTCTGGCTCGCTGCCCTGCTGTTGGGTGATACCTGGTTGGGAAAAACTCCGCCAGCCGACGGTAGGTCGGCACCGGATCTTGCTATCAAGCGCGGGAATATTATTACCACCTCCTGAGGAAAAACATGCACTGCACGTACGGAACTAAAGACCTTAGTAGTTGACAATTGTAGCACTAATTTTGTGCGAATATCTTGAGACATCTATCAAAGGTCAATATTCAGTCATAATAATTGTATATCAAGACAACTAGAGTGATGAGCAGGGCTCGGATTCGAATGATATGTCGTCTTTTCATTGGTGCTTTCTAGAAGTAGTTAACTTGTAAATGAATATTTATCACGACATATATGCAATAGAAATGTATTGTTAATGGGTCATTTTTACTGCTGATTTTCAATTTTTAGATAATTTTTTGGACTTATGCGTAATTTTTACGCATTTTGTTTCATCTTCGTAGTTTTTGTTAGTGAATGCTTCATGAACACACTAAACAAAATTTTAATGAGTTTCTTATGAAATTCACTACTGCAGTGGTCTGTTTTTCGAACTCTCAAAATAAGTCGATACCTTCCGCGACCTTCCAAAGTTGACAGTTGGAAGATTCGAGCAAAGGATTACATTTCCTCCTAAAATAAAGAGTTTATATTAAATATAATTTTATATACTGTAAATAAATTGTATTTAAAATGTAAAATTTCTTGAATAAATAAATATATTCATACAAATTTTGGAGAATTAAAAAAAAATGTTCCCCTTATTTTTATGTTATTTTATAGATTATTTTCTTCTTAATTTTAAGTCATTTTATAGGTCATTTTCAAAAGTCAGGAGTCAGGGGTAATGGATATTGCAATATTATCATTCCAGTATTGAGTTTTGGTTTCATTATTTTGTGTTTTGAATTTTTATTTTGCATTGTTTCCTTCCAGCAGAGTTATATTTTAACAAAAAAATGCTCTTATTTATGAGCTTAAGTGTTTTAATTCCATTGTTTGTTATTGATAACGAAATTGTAATTGTAAATTACTTAAAATATGAAGCAACTTCTCAATGATTGCTTTGCAATACGATATTAATAGTATTCGTTTCCTATTTTTTGCTAGCAGATCAATCTTCAATTTCTGCCCTCCACTGGCTTTTCTTCTACTCCCGCAATTTTTATATTTGATCAGATTTTCATCGTGTTTTAGTCATATTACATTTTAATGTAGTTTCCTTTTAAGAAGTATTTTTCACATATCAATGCATATTCTTATTGAATTCTACACATATATTGCACATCGGTGGTGTGGTGAGACGAAAACAGCCCGCTCACCAAAATGCATTTACTTTACTTTCTGTGTAATACCGTTCCTTGTGATAAACTACGAATAAAAAATAGTTTAACGGTTTGTTTGGTGCTTCCGTCGTTGCCCCCGCATGCTCGCCTGGCGGCTTATGCGAGGGCGGTGGGAAGGGGTAGCGGCGGGGCAGGCGCGCGTTTAATACGCTGTGAAATTGGCTAAATTAGCCTGTAAACCAGCTGCTAATGACCCCCATCTAAGTGTGATTACGTAAAAATGAGCCCAAATTGTATACGCCCGAAAGGCCGTCCTCGTATAAGCAATATTGCACTGTTTTATTTTGTCCTCTCCGTATCTTCTGCCTTCTATACAAGAATCGGAGCCACTTCACGTGCCGGTTGTTATACATTTGGAAGGTCATTTGTATCCTTTATAATTCGGGCTTCAATTGTTGTTTCAGATTTCAGTTATTTGTCAGTTGTTTTTTTAAATATTTTATCCCGTACTTATTTGTGACGTTGCAGTTACTTATCGAGGTGCTTCTTTACGTTCCAAAGGATGTTATTAGGTAATTTGTACCGTAAATGTTTTTCAATATTTCAACACTATGATTATTTGTTGCTCTTCTACTTTTGTTTTTATTTTAAAGTCATCCTTATTCCGTGCTCAAAGTAACACCCAAAACACAGCTGTTTATACAGAGTACTTTGCTGTTCATCATACATTAACTCTTTAACAATTTCGCTGCAAGAACAATGTAATTAAATTACGTTTTGTATTCCAGCATTATAAACTACCTCCCGTTACACGAAATCGTTCATAAAAGGACATCTTATGACACATATGATGACGTATTTGCAGTTTATGGCACTAATAATTGCGTCATCACACATTCAGCCAAACACGGCGAGAGAATCGTCGGTAAGTAGTGATAAACCAAACTGCCGGCTCTCGCACAAATGTCAAATACGTGTGATGTCACAATAAAATTGTTTCCAAAATTTAACTATTATTGTATTATAAATGTATAATGCTGTTATACAACAAGTAACGAATTGAACTCATGTTGTTGTATTGCATTCGAACCATTTCCAGAGAGATGCTGTTCTGTTCTCTCTTCGTAATCGTGGAAGCCCCTTAAGTCAGTGCCCTTTGCAATTTGAATATACCAACGTATCAGACACAACATTTTACATTGAAAAATCCGATTTGTACTTTTTATGACACTGAGAGATCTCGGAAACATTCGGACCGACGATTTAGAATTCTTGACCTTTTTATTATTCTAAAAAAATATTTACAATTGTTGTAAATTTATTTTGTGAAGTAGAATTAAACATTAAAGTTCTGTAATTGTATCAATTTTTTTTACGCAAAGCGGAAAAGAAACTACCAGCTGTGTTAATATACATCAAGTAAAATATATTGTACATTACTCGTCTGCTGTTAATTTTTTTCTGCAAACCATCATAAAATGTTTTCAACACATAAATTGATTTTCTCCGTTCAAAATATTCCTAGTTTGTCCCTGTATATTTTAAGGCTTCGTTTAAAAGGTTAAATTCAACTACAGCAACTGTCTCTCTGTGCGGTTTACATTTCGTTTCACTCTATGGAAAAAGATCAGTCGGAAACCTTCGCATACCAGCAGAGGTGAAGAGAAGATGTATTTTATCATCACGCGATAAAGTGAGACAGGCGCGCAATGAAAACATCCTGTCGATAGCAATCCCAGAGGTACAAATCAATGATTGTCAACGTTTCTCCGTTTACGAAGCGCTCAGATAAGAAATTTCACCTTAGTTTAAAAAATGCCATGTTTGAGGTTCTACTTGGTAATGGTATCATGACAGTTTAATGTGCTGGGCGATTGCATTTGGTTTTCAATCAGTATTGTGGCTTGGGTGGAGGGATACAATTGTTCCATGTCTTTCGTCCATCAGAGCTTGGTGTTAACGAGTGTGAACATAAACATAATGCGTGGTAGAACTGACAGGACGTCTGTAACTCAGTTCAACTACGAACATTGCATGCAGTGACTGTGATTCAACATCGATTCGGGGATCTTTACGAACTGGTATAATTTTTATTTTCTCGCCACACACACTACGTCCTTACGTAACGTAAACATATCGTATTGTAATGATACGGAAAATTCGGAGAATAGTGGACGAAAAACTCGTATTACGGTTTTCTGTTATCACAAATGGGTACGTTGTTCCTACGTGTATAAGGAATCTATAATCAATCAAATCAATTCCTGCCCGCTCGTCCGCCAGCCCGCAAGAGCTACGCCTTAAACTCTGAGCGGTTAAATCTGAATTACAATGAGCGTAGAAAAAAATTGTAACTCGAACAATTTTTGCGGCTTCACTTATCTTTATTATTCTGCTTAGCCGCTAGCAATAATGCGAAGAAGTATGGACTTTCGGAATTTTCGAAAATAGATTTCGTCGAAAATGAGTCCCACGCCAATTTTTAAAAGCCTTTGCTCAATTTGAGTAAAACGTCCAAAGAAAAAATTTGGAGCTTTTCCAAATAATACTAGTTTAAAATTGTCTGTATTTCACACAAAATTATGAAAAAACTACTAATATATTCGAAAAATGATATGATTTTATTCAAAGATCTGTCTCCGAAGAACAAATTCTATGAAGGAAAAGATCTCGACCTTCAAAATTGTAGGAAGGCGCCAAAAACATTTTGAACATTTGAAATATTCGAATATTCAGAAAGTTCAACAAAAAGTGACCTAGGCCATTTTTAAACGTACATTGAGCTATCGTAGAAAAAGTTTAATAAAGAATTTGAGACATTACGTCGCGAGTTTTTCATTAGATTTGTACTTTAAATATCTTGCATCTCCTGTGGTTGCGTGATCCCGTTGTATATTGCAGGAATATCTTGCTTAATTACCCGAAGCAGTCTTGACCTCATTTTTTCTTCCGCTTGTATATTACTCGTGCTTTTATTTTCTGTAACAATAAATCTCCAACAACGAACAAACAAGGATTTTTTCTGTCCACACTAACGTTATTTACATAGTAAGCACCTGTTAAGTTTATATGGATACTTAATGAAGTTATTGTGTGTTCTTTTACTGCCCTGTTACTCGGTGTTACTACAGTTTGTATTAACATTGCGAGTGTATGTATCGAGCTGCACGTGAATATAAATCTGTCTGTGTAAAAATAAGTGTCTTCCTAGAGTACTCGCATATGCATTGTCAGATGAGGAATGTATTTTCAGAAGACTCAACAAACTGATTCCTGGCGTTTCATGAATCACTTAATTTTCTGTTCGCATCTCGCTAATAAAACCTTTTAATGCGTTTTTATGTTGCATTCGGCACATTTAGTTAGCTGGCCGAGTAAAATGCAATGATCTTTCGTGCTAGTATTAGTATTGACTCGAAGTAGAATTTCGTGATGCAAAAGTCGAAAACGCGCCTTCTGTGTATTCCGGAAACCTGAAATCCTAATTAGATATTGATATAAGCAAATAATACATTTAGTTTTCGAGACTTGTGATGTTTGGCTCTAAAATGTAATTTATATCCCTCTCTGATTTTTCCCTATTTTTAAACACATACACTTCAATGGGAATTGAAGATTATGTTATGGGTAGTGGAAATGCACAGTATTTTGTTAATCTAATATTTTCACATTATTTCTTCGTTATTAAATATTTTTCTCACCGTGAATTTTTGGTTATGTGTATAAATTTAATGCATGAATAGTGGATCAAAGATTGAGATCGAAAAATGTGGAATTTAAGTTTGGCTGACCAAATTTATTTCATTCTGTTACTCGCATTTATGGATGCTTGAAAACAAGCAAGGTTTAGTTACCTTAGTTTGTTCTCGTGTATTTCATTTCATAAACTTTTTTTTTGGCATATGGCACTGCAATTTATGAATCGATAATATTCCTTTTATTGAGTCTTGGTGTGCATTGAGCAGCCACTAAGCCTACAGTGTTTTTGTTGAGTTAAAGTCAAAAACCGTTAACAAGCTCTTCATGAAGCGCATGAGGACATTTCGCAATATGATGTGACATATTCAAGTACATACTTTTTATTTGGTTGGTCTCTGTGATGTTCCTAGGATAGTGACTCGGCTTCCTGTCTAAAATAAGAAGCTTATTGAAATAAAACGGGTTATCCAGATTCAATCTACGTCTAGAAAGAGAATTTATATGAGGCTCTTTCTTTGATATTTCTAGAATATTACTAAAATGTAGTCATGGGAAGTAAAAGTAAAAATAAAATGTTCATATAATAAGAAAGTAATTATCTGTATTACTCTTGGAAACATCATCCCAATATAAAAATATAAGGATAGACAATGATAGAAAAGGTTTGGAATTTTTTTCTGTTTCACTTACTGACACTAATTGACAAGAATATTTAATAATACACTTAAATTAGGCCAGCAATACGCTCCGAAGAAGGCCATAATACGCTGGCCGAAACGTTAGCCACTATGACACTGATGCGGATAGCCTAGACAACATATTCCACGTAATTGTTAAGTTTCCAGCTGTAAGTATGTGGTGAAATGTGTTATACATTTAAAGAAATATGTAGTTAATTATATTTTTTGTACTATCATATTCCTTTTTAACTTACAATGTCCACATTCTCGTAAAGCTTATTTTCGAGGCTCTTTTTCAGTGTATTTTTTAGGAAAGAAATATCTAGTTCTGTAAGATGCAGTCTTTGTATTTGAGTTTGCACATGGACATTTCATAGAAAATCATACGATACTTTTTCTCTGAATCCGCCCCTGACTATTTCGTGGTATGAATGTAAAATTATTTTAATGTACAGGTTTTTTCAAAATAGTAGTTTTCGCTTAATTTCAAATTAAATTCCGGGTTAGGTGGCTCAGGGCATCAACTGATGCAAATGCAGTACCTCTGACCGGGAGGTCCTAGTGTTGGAGTCGGTCCGACCGTGTTAGGAGTTTCGACACATGCTACATATCTTGATCGAATTTAGGCGCTCTCCGGAGGAGAATTCTAGCGGCTGACTGTTCTGATCGGTTGCTTTATGTGGTTTCTCTAATTAACACCAGGCTAATAGCGGAGCAAAATCCTAACAAACGGGCCACGGACCGCGCGCGATCTTTTCTTCCACTTCTTTGACCCGTACCTTCACCCCTTACACACTCTTACACTTACATGTATTACATTACCACACATGCTGGAAGACCAGTCGAGAGTTTAGAGCTTGTCCCGATTGGAGACTGCCCCGCTGGTAGAAGATACCTGGTTGGGGAAAATCCAACAAGAGTATGGGTAGGTCGGCGCCCGATCTCGCCATCAGCGGAGGAAGATTATCACATCACTCAAAAAAACAACAAAAAACAACAAAAAACAACAAAAAACAACAAAAACAAAAAGAAGAAAAAACATGCACTACTCTAACAGGAATACATATCCTATCAATAGACGCACCTGTAATCACTAATAGATCAATCGAATCAATCGTGTGGCAATTTTCCAAAAATGTGTTCACAAGATCTCTTCAAGAAACAGATACACATTTTTCTTTAAGCTTTTTGTACAGATAGATCAGCGCCCTTAATCATTCAGTACTAATACTATCTTCATTAAACACTTGAATTAAATATATACAAAAATGTACAAGGAGACTTCTTTCTCGGGGGTAAAATAGACGTTGCTATTGCAAGGAGAATATATTTCTTTTCGAAAAAAATTTTTGTACCAAAACCAGTGAAAATTTAAAAATAAGAAGTTTAAGTTTAAATTAAATTAAAGTTGAATTAAAATTAAAGTTTAAACATGCAAAACCGCCTTCAAAACATAAAAAAGTAACAAATAATTTCCAACATAAATTTATCCTTTCGATTCGGCGATGATTTTATTTCATGAATAATGTGTTACGAATTGCCAAATCAAAAATATAAATGTATAATCAATGTTATTTTAAAATTTAGAGTGATTTTTTCTTTTGAAGTCACATTTTTAATTGAATTTATATTATCAAATTGTTAGAGGTATGAGTTGATGATAAATTTGAAGTGATAAATTTGATGATAAATTTGAATAGTGGTCTATCAATTAATAACTAGTGGTGCTAGAAGAGCACGTACTCCCGGAGTTTCACCCAAAATTACACGAAAATTATTTGCGTAATGCGCACAATTTTCGAAAACTTTTACTTGATGTTATTTCAAACGCTATCTTTAAGGAACATATTTCACTAAGGGAAAAAGCTCTATCTACAAAATTATAGTTGTAGAAAGTCGGCGAAAACATTTTGAAATGTTGTAATTTTCGAAAACCCAGAGTTTTAAATGCAAATGAGACCTACACCACTCACTTAAACGTCCTTCTCATCATCCGCCATTAAAATTTAATCAAAAAACGATGTACTTTTTTTTTAATTGTGAAAATGTCCCAGGGTTTTCATGCACTTCAAGTACTCCCCAAACTAAAATATCGGTTTCAAATTCAATTAGCAAGATCAATTGGGGAATATTAATTGTGGTGAAAATCAGCTGATCGGTTTGGCCGCTACCATTGCTCACAGACGGATGGACGAACGGACGGACGGACGGACAGATAGACAGACAGACAGACAGACAGACAGACAGACGTTTTACCGACATTCGATTTTTCGGTTTCAAGGACCCCCAAAATATGGATTCTGGCTAAACCAGGTATTTGAAGATTTTCTTTTTAATTTAGCAATTGGATTTATTTACTTTTTCGTTACTAAGGGCCGGAAATAAGTTTTTCTGCTGAATATTCGGCGCTCTCTCGTGCCGCATTACATAACTTTCTGTCTCCTGCGTAAACTGTGGAGAGAAACAAAAGTAATGCTTCAAGATACACAGTAGTGTCTGAGAATATTGAAAGTAACTTTATTTGGATTGAATGGACCAGCAGTATGAAAATGAAGGGTTTTACTTGATTCACAATTTTTACAAGAGGTTCTACGAGGATTCTACAGGAATCGAACCTCAGTGGTGAAAGGCAAGCGACTTCGCCATTGAGCCACGAGCGCATAACTGGAGACGTTATGAGGTCTTATTTTTACACTACTGAATTTGAGGAAAACGCTCTGCCCGACAGCGCATGCTTTCTGGCAACTCGGAAGCTGTAATAAAGAAAGTCATTTTTAAAGAACAAAAACAGAGTAACATTTTGAATCAGAAAAATATTTTGTTACTGCGTTCTGACTTGAATCCCATCGAACACCTTTGGGATGTTTTGGAACGCCGACTTCGTGCCACGCCTCATAGATCTACATTGATACCTCTCCTCAGTACAGCACTCCGTGAAGAATGGACTGCCATTCCCCTAGAAACCTTCTAGCACCAGATTGAGGGTGGATGTGGAAGCTGACATCAAGGGTAAGGCGTGGTCAGGGAAATTTGTATGTGTTGTATATATATTTGTGTGTTTACATAATTATATAAACTCAAAGATTATGTAAATTATAAACAAGGTAAATTATTTATCATAAAGTTCTTTTAACAAAAGTAAAATATTAAGTTTAATATTTAATTAATACTTGATAGTTTTAAATTAACAATAATCATAATAAGTTAATAACATCGTAGAATCCAAACCTGAACTGATAGAATTACAATAAAAACGCATGATATCGATTCACAATTAAAAATTCGCTTACGTGCAAACATCCATGATTGAAGAATGTCAATAGGATTTCACAAAAAAATGTTCAATACTCGTAATTAAAAGGCTAAGGAGAGAACGCGCGGTTGTTTTTTCAATAAATTTAAGTTGTTTCTACAATTTTTCTTGTGTTTCTCATTATTTTTTTCTTTAGGTCTTTGAGGAGCATGCCTCCTCGATCCATTCGCCACTGCTATTACATCAGTAACACATCCAACAGATTGAGTTAAGCATCTGAAGTTGTTTTGATAAAAAAAATTACGTCACTTTTCTTTGTTTTTAGGGCATTTTAAGAGTATTTTATTGATCATTTTTGGCGATGTTTTAGGTTTTTGAAATCCTCCCTTTCGTTATTATATTTTCCCATCCCAGGGATACTATATAAATGCCCAACTATGAGTCGTGTGTGATACGTAAATTAAGATAGTTTTTCATTCAATATGTTTTGGACGAATGTATCGTATTACAGATTTTGTAGAATGACGCAGGCTAAACTCAGCTCATGCTGCGATTCGAATTTAGTCGTTATTATCCGAAATTTTTTTTATGAAGTGTAGAGAAGACTATGTAATGCTGCACGAAAAAGGCCAAGTTTCAGCAGAAACTCATATTATAGGGCCTGGGCGACGTAAAAGTGAATACATCCACTTGCTAAATTTAGAAAAAAAAATACTCTAACAAGTGATGTAGCCAGAATTCGTGTTATAGGTCCTTGATACAGAACAATCAAATGACGGCAAAACTTCTGTCTGGCCATCCGTAAACAACACTAGAGGTTAAACCTTTCAGCCGATTTTCTCCAAAATTGATGATATTCTCCTATCTAACTATTGATGTCGTGTCCCCTTGAATTTCAAAATGCCGATATTTTAATTTTTGAAGGTACTTTACGTGAACCACGTGGGATATTTTTCAAATTTTCTAATAAATGGCTCTATAATTTTTTTGTTAGATTTTGTAAAGAACGATTAGGAGAATGGTGTATGTCATATGTTTGTTAAAAACCCTAGTTTTTAGAAAATTGCAAAATTTCACATTATATTCGGAGTCTTCCTACAACTAACATATTTAAGATAGGAATTTTTTTCGGTTTATAGAATTTGTTCTTTAAAGATAGATTTTGAAATAAGATCATTTACTAATTTAATACTTTTTCGAAAACTTCAGTATTTTCTGCGTAGTTTTGCGTGAAATATACGCAATTTTAAATTTTGTTCAATTTTTTTTTCAAATTGTGTTCCACAGTTCCTAATGAAATGTTGTTGGGTTGGTGGATAGTCTGAATTACGTTTAAGATAATGGTGTTGATCTCATGTTGTTGGTTGAATACCTTGATTTTTTTTAATTGGAAAAATTCAAACCTTTTCGGCGTCTTCATTTTCAAAAATTAGAAAATTTCAAAAAATATGAAAACTGTACGAAAATTTGAGATGTTTGCATGAAAATTCGGGAGGAAAAGTTCTTGCTCATTTAGCACCATTAGTTACTTGCAAGTTTCGTGAGAATTTAAAATTAATAGTTACTGAAAAATGTTTTTAGGGGGGAATTACCCTCATTTCCCATCCTCCTCGGCTTCAAATCGTATAAATCCTCCCCTGAAATAGTATAAAGAAAAAACCTTTCATTCAATAATAAATATGTGGAAGCGGTTAAAATATGTTAACAAGATGTGTTAAACTTTCGCAACTTCCAATAATTCCTATAATTTTACTTTATTTATAAGCGCGTTGTGAACTGTTAGAACGAGAAAGTATGGGGAAAATTTTAAGAAAATGTTCAAGAGGTGATATGAGTTTTATATCAAGTACTCATTACCAGTAATAGAAAAAATACCAGTAATATTAACAGATCCATTTCAAATTCACATGGTGTCAAAATAATATCGATTACGGAAAACATTTTTAACAAAATCGCTTTAGGCGCTAGTATAGTATATTCTCAGTTGAAGTGTTGCGTCACTTCATTATTTATTATATAAACATATGGTAGTAATTAATGTTAAACTGCAAATGGAAATCCTGATAGTTAAATTTAAAAACATGATACATAATTATTTATAATGATATATGTATACCCCATCTTCAGAATATCATTACATATTGACGATACCATCGGGAGACTAAATCATTAAAGGCAAAGGAATATTAATTGGGGAATATTTGCGAATCTTAAAGATGAACAATCATGAAGTTAAAAACACACTATAAATTGTATAACCTCATCCTTTCTTTTGTTAAAAACGACATTGAAGTTTTGCGCTCAAATCATATGATCTATTAAGTTTTGTCTGTTTTCTGCGTGTTGTAAAGATGTATCGTGGGTTACGGCCTCTGTCACACGAGCGTTGTCTTGATGCGCGTTAAGTAACGCACGTCGTAGATTAACATTGTGTCTTATGCGGAACGGCCAAAACGTTCGTGTGCCTTTTCACGTAAGATACAGTGTGTACAGATAAGATACGACGCGCGTTACTCATCGCGCGTCAACGCGACGCTCATGTACAGGGGCCCTAAGATAGCGAGAATCAATTTTCCGTTAACAATTCAACATCTAGTTGAAATAAAATGTAACTAGCTGGTCCGAGTCGAAATTTACAAATCTCAATTGCATTTCCTGTTTTCTCGTAATAACGAGAAACATTAACAGATTTACGCAGCCACGTATCCTCTCAAATTGCTTGTATGGCTATCAACATGAAAATGCGACCAAGATTAATTTAAATGTTTTTCAGGAGTTTGTGAACTGCATTTAATTATATCGACGTTGGGAACAACGATCCGGTGGCTTAGTGACTTAGGGGTAATTACTCATTGAGCCGTGGTTTTCGTGCCTGCGATCAGGGTATTATGAGTACTTATGACTGTGTGATATGACTCCCATTAACCATCGTGGAATCTGTCGTATCATTAAGGCAAATCGGGATGCTGCGTTCCTTGACATTTCTGCCATCAATATTCTCCTTTTGTAATGTGTTATCAGCTGCATAATAGTATCAACATAAAATCAAACTTCCAATTTTTCACTTGGAAAACATCCTTTATGGTAGATCGTTTGGAATGACATTTTTTTATTATGAGGTGTTTACTGTCATTATTACGTACATCTATGTACAAATGATGTAATGTTTAAATTTACAAACATTCTAAGAAAACACTGTCGCGATTGTATTCATGTAATGTCGCTTATCGCTACTATCACAATCGTTTTCAATTGTTCGTCAGAGTCTGGATGCTTACCAACTCGGGCGCACACTCAGACGCGTACATACATGATCCCAGGCAAAAATGTCGACTTCAGAATTTCCTTTTACAGAAAGGTCCACTTACAACAGTTTACAATGCATAATGTCCAATTCATAAGTACAAAACACCCAGGGTCAGAAACGTCCGCTATCAAAAATGTCCAACAAACAAAAAAGTCCAAAAATGTTTTAATGGTATTAAAATGCATTCACACAGTGAGAAAAGGAAATAATTAGTAGAGTATTGAAGAAGAGTATTATTGACGCATATTAGAAGTTCAAAATATTACAGTGATGATGGTTCAAAAATTTCTGCTACATCAGTCCCGAAATTACTCAAATTATTATTTCTCAAACGAAGACGTACATGTTAGTAAAAGATGGATACATGTGGCGGCTGCGTGATAACCCCCGATCGGAGCCGTGGATTTTTAGGTCGAAAAATTCTTCGTTCTCCTTCCTTCGGAGGGGAAGTGAAGCCGTCTGTCCCATATTAGTAGATTTACTGCATATAAAAGATCCTCAAACCTAAATGAAGCCTCTGAGATAAATTCAAATCGCCTTTTTCGTCGCCCAAGAAATACCTCCTTTATCCGCTAGTTGGTGGAAGGAGGGTTGTGAAATTTGCGTGGTCAGACGGAAGAGCATGGCCTGAGCCTCGCCACGTAGACTAAGGCATGAATTCAAATAAATATGTACCACTACCACTGCAGAAGCAGAAATGGTCTCAAAATGTATTGGCGCTGTATAGAAAAGTACTTGCAACGTCGACGTGTAAGAAATGTTGATATGCAAAACATATTTTTTATGAAATATAATACTGTCAGAAATTACATTTAATTTAACGTGGATTAAAGAACCACTGTACTTTATACATTATTAATTGAAATGTACTTTGTACATTAAAAGGATAATAATGTATTTGTATATCAAATTTAATGCTTAAATCAATGTAGATTTCATGTAACTACATTAAACTTAATGTACCTTTTACATTAAAAGGAGATTAATATACTTCTACATTAAATGTAATGTTTAAAGTAAAAACAGTGTAGATTTAATGTACGGCTGTACGTGAAACATAATGTACACTGTCAGAAATTCTTGCATTTCTTTTAATGAAAAAGTACATGAAAGTAATTATTATGTATGCAAATTAAATTTATTATACACATACTCTAACTTTAAAGTGCGGGTACATTGAACATAGGGAATGTGTACAATTAAATTTAATGTACACATGCACATTACATTTACTCCACTTCTACATTAAATTTAATACGCGTTCATGATAATTGCTTTCATATACTTTTTCATTACAAGTAATGCTGAAATTTCAGTTGTGCTTTTTATTTCAAGAGTAATTTCTTCTACTCCTAACACATGGCTTTATGTCGCTTGTATTAATAGAACTCTTATAATGCACTTAGTGCATAAATAATTATTCACTTGTATAGCAAATATTATTGAATTACTTTTACCAAGAATTTATTTACATTATTTATTTATTGAATATGGAAGAATGAATAAATATTTTAGTTTTATTAATACACAAAAATTAATTTTCTTCGAAAATACTAATCTATCTGCCCTTGAGAAATGAAAAACTTACAACTTATTACAATGTACACTAATTGTATTTTGTCCATCTTTTTGATCAATTTAAAAACTGCAGAAATGTCTGACAATGTAGGGGACAAGACTTACATATAGCAGATCATACTGCAATGGAAGTTTTGCGGGTCAAAGCGACATTATAGGAAAGACCTACAGAGACACCTCTTGAAGGACCATTGGGAATTGTAAGAGAGGTCATAGGACCAATAAAAATGAAGTTCTGGCAAGGCTACATGCAAGAAACAACCTTAGAACAAATGCCAATAATGAACAAAATGTAGTCCAGAGGTACAATGAATACAAAAATAATAACAGCGTTAATTCCATCTGCGTATGTAGCATATAATTTAAAACTTAATTTACAGTTAGAAGCTCAGCAGGAAGAACTTGATTGATGGACATGTCTGTACTGTTGACATTTTTGTGACAAGCTTTATTGACATTTTGCATTGGACATTTTCATTTCCAACTACATGTATACATACTCTTACCTGTGCACCTAACTCTGAGGTGCCTGTGCCTAGGACACAGCGCTCGGTGGCCGATTTAGGCGGCCAAACGTCGATTATACAAATTTCACTCCAGACAAATAAAAAATACTACATCGCAAAGATAAAAGGTCAGAGAATAACCAGCTGTACAAATGTTAAGGGTAGGCGCATATTGTCTGAACTTGTCTACTCGTGAAGTGCGCCTGTTTGTTCTTGACGTCCGTGCGGGCTTCAGTATCAGTGAATTGCGTCTACTAAGGTTCGTTTTTGAATCGAAGAGCCATGAGGACTAATGAAGCAGGTAAGTGTGTACACGTTACGTGTATTTTCGTACGGATTTCATTATTTTAGCTGAGATAGAGCTTTTCAATTTTTAATGATGCAAATTTGAATTATTGTAAGTAATTTTGTGTACTTCCGGAGGTTCCAGGTTACAGTTTTTGGCACAATGGAAGGGTTACGTTTTCTATTTTACAATTACGTAAGAATTGATCACGGATTCGCGCGGTTTTGCATGATATACAGTCATTTATGTGCGAATCCAATTTACGGATTTTCTGACATGAGTTTATTTACTTTTTAATTTCTTTCAAATTTCATTGCAGGGCACACAAACACCAATGTAATGATTCAAAGAAAGTTATTTGATATGTTGCAGCAACAAAAAATACAAGATATTAAAGAAAAATTGAAATTTATAGAATTTGTTTTTTTTACATAAAGAAAATTATTCTTACAAACAAATAAAGGAAATGAAGCACAAATTTTCGTATTTTAAATCAGATATGAAACGAAGGTGGACGGTACAACATAAGAAAGATGATGTGTTTGTTAAAACAATTGTGATTGGCTCATTGGCACATTGGAATTACTTAAAGTAGTGAACCGACCAGGAAAATCAAAGAAAAAATTACAAGATTTGAGCGAGAGAAGCAAGAGAAGAAGAACACAAGATTTACAACAAACTACAAATTCAGAAGTACTGACTTAAGCTACCCGGGTGATATTAGGCGTCACAGGAAAAAGAGGTGCTTCTAAAACAGTCAAGGAATCACACGTTCTCCAAAACGAGCTGGGAAATGTAAATAAGCATATTGTGTAAGTTTAGAGGATAGGGCAACACAACGACACTCAGTGCACTAGCTTTTTTTGTTGAAGCTTATCTTTCCCAGAGGCAATACAAAATAATTAGAAGCAGTAATAGGAAACTATATTCTTGTTATAGTATGCGTAATCTGCTAGTAGTAAGAATTATAATCTGCTAGTGGCAGAATACTTATTTTTGAAGATTTCTTTACATTTGTACGCTTTTTTATTATTTATTGTATTTCTGATATTTATTTCATTCTTTATATTTTATTGCTTCCTCATATTATTGTTAATAAAGGTATTATATTCTAATTTGTTTTTGGTGCAGCACCCAAACATATGGCATCCCTAAAATGAGCTGTGTTCTCGGGGTTGTATTTATATACAAATAAAAAGTTCAAAACATCATTTTTCGTATTGAAAACTGTTTCGTATCAGCTAGACAACCATGAATGAGAAAGGTGGTAAATTTAGATACAATTAAACAGCCAAAATAATTTTGGCCGCCGAAATCGGCCAAATACCCCACCGTGCGGCGTCTCCCGGACAGGGAAGTAGTTACTGACTCTGGCTGCAGAAGCCTCCGCTCTGATACATACGTACACTATTTTTTGAAAGAGTTTTGTGTCGGGAGCGTCAATTTATATTGTCAGTGAGCCCGTAAGTACAATGCATTTTACATTCGGGGAGGTGGCCATGTTTCTTCCCCGCTAGAGATCCAGCACCAACCTACATGTCGGCTTACGAAAAATATTATATACGGTCTCTCTCCAGGTATTTCCTTCAGTGGGGAGCCGACCCAGTCGGAACAAGCTCTAATCCCGACTGGTTTACCGATATGTGGTCGAGTGTGTGGTAAAGCACTAAGTGTGTTTATGTGTGGTCGAGAGAAGGAGGAAAGATCACGCACGGTCCATTTCCCATTTTATATGTTACTGCTCCGGCATTAGCCTGGAATTATTCGGAGAAACCACGTGAACTACCGACCAGAGCAGTTGGCCGCTAGAATTCTTCTCCAGCTAGTGGTAAAATTCGACCTAGTTAACTAGCTAATATCGAAAACCCGCGATCGTCGAACCTCGAACCCTAGGTCCTCCAGGTTAGCGAAGCAACAGCATAACTGCCTCTGAACCTTCGTTGCCGATTGACATAATTCATACGAAAACATTCATACTCATGTGCCAACGCACGCCATTCACACGCGCTAACAACACGCCACATGCCAACACATCCCACCACACGCGCGCGCAACCACATACTCACATAATCATTCATGTGTATGGCCGTGATATTTGTACCGTTTTACTAATTTTTTCTGTGTTTCATTAGCTATACTTGTGTATTGACAGTTAACTCTTTCACAAAGTTTTTTTCATATTGAACAAGTATTGCCAATGTGTCTGAAATTTTTAACATGTGAAATGTGGGGCACACGTTCACAATTGGCGCATAAAATTAAAAATTCCATTGCAAATGAATGCAGCTGATTGCGCAATGTAATAATGCACGGATTGTTAGAAATAGGTGTGAATGAATAGTCAATTATTCAGAGTAGTAAGGGAGCTCCTAAAACGACTCTATTGTCACTGTACCCGGACTCGAATACAGGTCCACTTCCTTTGTCATAAGAGCGAACAAAGGCGCTATCATTAAACGGTGTAACGAATGTGAAAAATGATAGTATATAAAGCTGATTATTTGGTAGTGTGAAAGTTCATGGGATCAAAAAGAGTAATTTTCAGTTAATGATGGGAAATGACAGGTTATTATGCAGTTATAAATAGCGTTGTGGCCACTGTTAGTTCAACATGTTACACCCAAGTTAAAGGCAAAACAAACGAGATAAGATATCTTATCCCACCTTTCGAGGTGTTGGACGGTACGATTCAGTGACTAAAATTAGCGAAGGAGATTTTTTCTTAAGTCCTGTCTTTATTTTTTTCCGCGTTGTAGTAAATAGATATCATTAAATGTAGCAATTATAATTAAATATGCGATTGTATACTGACTTGTATCAATATAGTAACTAGTGGAGCTATAACAGCACATTCTTTCTCGCATTGTTGCTAATTTTGTAATTTTCAAAACTTCAGAGAGTTCAAAGAAAATGAAACCTGTCCCGTTATAAAGCGCCCTTTGCTCTACTTGTAACTGAGAAAATTATGGTTTTCAAAAGGGCGATTCCCCCCCCCCAACTTACGCGAAAACTACTATTATTTTAGAAAAATTGTTCATGAACTTATTTCAAGATCTGTGTTTGAACAACAAATTTCATTAAGAGAAAATCTCCATCGTCAATATCTCATTTGTAGGAAGCGCCGAAAAAGTTTTGAACTTTTGCAATATTCGAAAATTGAGAGTTCAACGAAAATGAGTGATGCGATATTTTAAGCATCCTTTGCTGTATCCGTGGGAAAATGTAATAAAAAATGGAACAACTTTTGAAAAAAATCAAAATGTTGAATCTTTATGAAAAATACTCGCAAAAATCAAAACATCCGCTAAAAACTCACAGACTCGAGATCGGCTATATCGATCGGTGAATATCAATTTTGGAGAAAATTGTCTGAACGGTTTAGACGTTGTGGGGCGGATAGTTGTCCAGGTTTAGGGATGGTAATTGTTCGTTTATATGGGGCCTTCAGCTGGGTCATTGAGATGGGTCAATGACTCCCATCTCAATCAGGTTTCCGTCGTTTCCCTGCTCCTTGAGCATATGCAGAGATGGCCCCTTGTTTTGCATCTGGACATAAATGTAACTTCAAATTAACTTCTCCCCATAGCACGTCACACACAGTTTTTACCTGTTTTTGACGTTAACAAAGAAATTTAAAAAAATAAATAAATATTCTCGAATGCTAATAAGATATAAAGAGAGCCTTTGCATCTCATTCATAAGAAAAGTGTATTAAATCAATCCTTATATCATAAAATTTCAGAAGTCATCTTTTACGCCCAAATACCTTAATTGAGACGAAATTTCAAAAAGGGAGGGCAGATTTTACATTTATACGGCCACTGCGAATTTTCTGCCCGATGAAAACCCAGCGACCTCAGTTGTAATTGCGGCGCTCAGAAATATAACGGCCAACCGAATCCCAACCGAAGTTGGTTTTTTTTTGTTTTGGAAAAACGACTTTTCCTGTTTTCATTCACGTTCATTTTCACTCCGGACAAATTTTTGAAGATGGTATTTGCGGCTTTTGCCATATCTCAATTCATTTTATATTTCAGCATGTGATCGGTATATGGCAGGAGTGTACTGTCGTACTTCTACCTGGAAATGCGAGGTCGTTGGGGTCTGCCATTATTACCCTCAGGGCCGCAACAGTACCGGTGCCTTGCGACTGCACGATCGGCCCCTCCGCGGAGGACGGTTTCGTGGCGACGCTCGCGCCGGGTTGCGATTCCGCGCGGGCGGCA
>BOPP01000039.1:7491416-7510145 GCA_017312745.1 Gryllus bimaculatus | reverse complement strand
CTAGAAAACCCAGATCGTAGACGAGTAATACTTATTACTGCCGTGTACGCGCCACGGATATACGTGCGCAAGCAATTGCAAGTACAGGGCAGTAGGCGACCATTGGTCATGCTGCGTCCAGGCGACAAGCTTCCTAACAAACTTACGCGCAGTCAACGTCAAGGCAAACGCCATCGCCGGAGACCACAGGGAGATCATCATCTGAGCCCTCTCAGCCAATCTGAACGCTGCTAGAAAACTCAGATCGTAGACGAGTATACATTATTTGCCGTGTACGCGCCGGATAATACGTGGCGACAAGCAATTCAAGTGCAGGGCATAGGAGAAGCATTGTCATGCCCTGCGTCCAGGCGACCAAGCTTCTAACAAACTACCCGCGCCCAGTCAACGTCAGGCAAAAAACGCCCCCCCCAATTTTCCCGGGCCGGGGGGGGGGGGGAAGACCACAGGAGATACACATCTGAGCCTCCAGCCAATCTGACGCTGCTAGAAAACCCAGATAGTAGACGAGTATACTATATTACTTGCCGTGTACGCGCCGGATAATAGCGTGCGACAGCAATTCAAGTACAGGGCAGTAGGCCGAAGCATTGTCATGCTGCGTCCCAGGCGACCAAGCTCCAACAAACTTACCGCGCCAGTCAACGTCAAGGCAACGCCATCGCGGGAGACCAACAGGGAGATCACATCTGAGCCTCTCAGCCAATCTGACGACTGCTAGAAAACCCAGATAGTAGACGAGTATACTTATTACTGCCGTGTAAACGCGCCGGATAATACGTGCGAACAGCAATTCAAGTATACAGGGGCAGTAGGAGGCCCGAAAGGCATTGTCAGTGCGTCCAGTGCGACCAAGCTTCCTAACAAACTTACCGCGCCAGTCAAGCGTCAAGGCAAACGCCATCGCGGGAGACCCCACAGGGAAGATCAAAAAATCTGACGCCTCTTCAGCCTCTGCGCTGCTAGAAAACCCAGATCGTAGATCGAGTATACATTATTACTGCCGTGTAGCGCGCCGGATAATACGTGCGACAGCCAATTCAAGTACAGGTCGGTAGACGCCGAAGCATTGTCATGCTGCGTCCAGGCGACCAAGCTTCCTAACAACTTAACCGCGCCAGGTCAACGTCAAAGGCAACGCCATCGCCGGAGAACCACAGGGAGATCACATTCTGAGCCTCTCAGGAGCCAATCTGACGCTGCTAGAAAACCCAGTTTCGTAGACGAGTATACATTATTCACTTGCCGTGTACGCGCCGGTATACGGTGCGGACAGCAATTCCCAAGTACAGGTCGGTAGGCCGAAGCATTGTCATGCTGCGTCCAGGCGACAAGCTTCCTAAACAAACTTACCGCGCCAAGTCAACTCAAGGCAACGCCCATCGGCCGGAGACCACGGGAGAATTCACATCTGAGCCCTCCTCCAAGCCAATCTGACGCTGCTAGAAAACCCAGATCGTAGACGAGTATACATTATTACTGCCGTGTACGCGCCCGGATAATACGTGCGACAGCAATTCAAAGTACAGGTCGGTAGGCCCCGAAGCATTGTCATGCTGCGTCAGCGACCAAGCCTTCTAACGAACTTACCGCGCCCAGTCAACCGTCAAGACAACGCCAATCGCCGGGAGACCACAGGGAGAATCACATCTGAGCCCTCTAGCCAATCCTGACGCTGCCTAGAAAACCCAGATCGTAGACGAGTATACATTATTCTGCCGTGTACGCGCCGGATATACGTGCGACAGGCAATTCAAGTACAGGTCGGTAGCCGAACGCATTGTCAGCCACTGCGTCCAGGCGACCGAAGCTTCCTAAACAAACTTACCGCGCAGTCAACGCAAGGCAACGCCATCGCGGGAGACCACAGGGAGATCACATCTGAGCCCCTCTCAGCCAATATGACGCTGCTAGAAACCCAGATCGTAGAGAGTTTACATTATTACCTGGCCGTGTACGCCGCAACGGATTGGTTCGTGCGAACAGCAATTCAAGTTACAAAGGTCGTAGGCCGAACATTGTCAGCTGCGTCCCCAGGCGACGCAAGCTTCCTAACAACTTACCGGCGCAGTCAACGTCAAGGCAACGCCATCGCCGGGAGCCACAGGGGAGATCACATCTGAGCCCTCTCAACCAATCTGACGCTGCTAACAGAAAACCAGATCGTAGACGAGTATACATTAATTACTGCCTGTAGCCGCCGGATAATACGTGCGACAGCATTCAAGTGCAAGGCAGTAGGCCGAAGCATTGTCAGCTGCGTCCAGGCGACCAAAGCTTCTAACAAACTTACACGCGCCAGTCAACGTCAAGGCAACGCCCCGCCGGAGACACAGGGAGATCACATCTGAGCCTCTCAGCCAATCTGACGCTGCTAGAAACACAGATCGTAGACGAGTATACATTATTAACTGCCGTGTACGCGCCGGATAATAACTGCGACAGCAATTCAAGTACAGGCAGTAGGGGCCCGAAGCATGTCATGCTGCGTCCAAAGGCGACCAAGCTTCCTAACAAACTTACGCAGCGCAGTCAACGTAAGGCAACGCCATCGCCCGTGGAAAGGAAGAAAAAAAGGGGGGGGGAGAACCAAACAGGGAGATCACAATCCTGAGCCATCTCAGCCAAATTCTGACGCTGCTAGATAAACGCCAGATCGTAGACGAGTATACATTATTACTGCCGTGTACGCGCCGGATAAACGTGCGACAGCAATTCAAGTCCAGGTCGGTAGGCCAAGCATTGTCTGCTGCGTCCAGGCGACCAAGCTTCCTAACAAACTTCCCGCGCCAGTCAAACGTCAAGGCAACGCCATCGCGGAGACCACAAGGAGATCACATCTGAGCCCTCTCAGCCAACTGACACGCTGTAGAAAACGCCAGATCGTAGACGAGTAATACATTAAAATTCTGGCCGTGTACGCGCCGGATAAATAACGTGCGACAGCAATTCAAGTAGCAGGTCGGTAGGCCCGAAGCATTGTGCATGCGCTGCGTCAGGCGACCAAGCTTCCTAACAAACTTACCGCGGCCAGTCAACGTCAAGGCAACGCCATCGCCGGGAGTCCCCAGGGAGATCACATCTGAGCCCTCAGCCATGCTGACGCTGCTAGAAAACCCAGATCGTACGACGAGTAATACATTATTACTGCCGGTACTGCGCCGGATTGTTAACGTGCAGACAGCAATTCAAGTACAGGTCGGTAGGCCGAAGCATTGTCATGCTGCGTTTCCAGCGCGACCAAGCCTTCTACAACTTACGCACGCGCCAGTCACGTCAAAGGCAACGCCATCGCCGGGAGACCACAGGGAGATCACATGCTGAGGCCTCTCAGCCAATCTGACTTTCGCTAGAAAACCGCGATCGTAGCGAGTATACATTTATTCTTTTCTAGCAGCGTCAGATTGGCTGAGAGGGCCCAGAGCAACAGTTGTTACCACGGCACCATTTCAGAGTGAGAGGTCTAGAGTTCGAGTACCGACGGCTGCCCTGATCGGTAGTTTTTTCGTGGTTTATCCGAACCCTGTATTACGCAAACGAGACTAATGACCATAACAGTTTACGATTCCCGAAACAAAAAATACACAATCTATCAATAGAGGGGTTAGGCACGAAAAATGCGTATTTCATTTGCTTACTGCGAGTGACCTTCACCGAGCTGACCTCGTCCACAGATTGGCGTGCGCTGATCATCAATCGTGCTCTGCGAGCTCGAGTATCGTATAAATCTTTCATGTTAATTCGAGGAACACAAACTGTCTGTGACCTTTTCTCCATTAAGTTGTGACTCCCCGTCTCTAATGGCGACAGTGCCGTGTTATACGATCGTGTGTACAAAACGTAGAGCCTGCGATAGATCTCCGAGAAAAAGAACTCCTCATGACGCGCAAATGGAATAAGTGTAATTACTAAATAGCAGTTCGCATACTGTCGGTGAAGGATAGAAAATTGTTCTCAAGCTGTAGGAAAACTGTACTTTAGAACTTCTAATCTAGGTCTGCTCAGTGAGATCTTCGACAATGTTCTTTATTTGACTAATATAACTTCATTGTACGTGTTCATTTTCTAGAGTTTAGTGGGGAATATTGTTACACAAATTAACGTTCTCCATGTTCTCGCGAAGTCGTCCCTTCACAAAGGACACGATGAGCGATAATAGTAAAAATCCGTCGCTGATTTGCCTTTGCAAATTGTTTTTATTACTCACGAGCGAATATTTTCTTCTTGCTCAAAACGCTCGTTTCCACTTGTATCCATAATTCAACTTGCATGTGGGGTAGGGAAAAGAAAGGTAGAATAATTTAAGAAAACGAGGCCAGAATACACTTCTCCCCATAGTACCTCAAACAGTTTTGAAATGATGTTTGGCATTAAATAAATAACATAAAATGTAAGTAAGAATCAATATGTATGCTTTTTAATCCCTCCCCACATAAACAGCTCCAAGTTCGTATATCCTAGACATAAGATCGTGTACCACTGCGAATTTATTTGTTTCGATCGAGTATTATTGTTATAATTGTGATTATTGTTATTGTTGTTTGTGATTACCACATTTTCATTGACATTTTCGTTGACTATTTGAGACCAGACGTGTTGTGCAGCCATAGAATTAGTTAATATTTCTATCGATGGTTAACACTGTTGTTTTCTTACGTACTGTGCTGGTTGTACCAATGGTTTGCATCTTATGATTAAGTCTTAATGACATATCAGAGCTAGAAAGATGTTTGAATGTTTATCAAATTAATAATTTTATTTGTTGGAGGCCCTAAAATGAAGTTAACTGCTTTTAAATAGAGCAATGTGACGATTACACTTATATAATTGTTTTCTAATGTTTATAACCATGTACTTTGCGTTAAAAACAATGAGCAAGTAGTTTGTAACCAGCCTCTTCTATAGCTTGTTGGTACTCGTCAACTTACCTGAGGATTTACCAGACATAATATTCGTTACGGCCCTTAGAATGAGAAGAAAGCCATTGTACATTTTACGACGTGCAGTGTAGCCCATTGAATGGCGTCTTTGTTACATTATAAGGCAATCAACGCTGCACAGAAACGGGAGCAAGGATTCACGTTTAAAAGGCCACATCCTTTCATTTTCGTTCACCAGGAAGAAGATAGGCACGATAAAATTAAAAATTCACAAATTACCGAACGAAGGCGCAAACGTATACTTTGATGTAATTATGCAAAAATTATCTTAATTAAAGCTTCCTAAGACAGGAACACATGAAACACCTGTACAAAATGGTATTATTAAGAAAATGAAGAGAAATATGCGCCACTAAAAAGACTACATTTTCAAAGTAGGTTAGTGACTGAAATAATATAAAAGACTCTTCCTGTGCCTGTGTACAAAGACAAATTCCCTTCGTTGTCTTCAATATCAGTGTTGCGGAAAATAAGTTGCAAGAATTTCTGCGACAGATTGAGTAAGCTGACCTTGCTGAGAATTTAAAGTGTAAACGAAGAACGAGGAAAGAGTGAATTGGTTGTTCTTGGAGTAGGTCGTGAATTCTAGCACGTTTGTCGGTGTAATTTTCATACAATTAAAAGTTTCTCGTGAGGATTTCTTGAGAACAAGAAGAAACCTGGCAGCGCTATGACGCAGTTTCGCTTGCATATTAATTTGCGTCCAATTTAAAATAGTATTTCCGCACACTTGCGCATTTTCACTTCGCTACTGAAAATACCTTCAAGTTTGCATTCAGATTCTTCTCTCCGGCTACGAACAAACATACGTTAATTTTAATTGACTCAATATTTCTGTTGGCAGCTTTTTCGTGATTATTGCGTAGTATTTGGAAAATTTTCCCTTTGTCGTAGTTTTGATGTATGTTCTTGGGCAATAACTATATAAGACAATAATCATAATCGTAATAATAATAATAATAATAATAATAATAATAATAATAAATTATAATAGCCGACCCCGTGTCGCAGAGGGTTGCGGCAGCTGTCGTCTGCACTGAGGAGGCTGCAGGTTCGAGACCCGCGTAGGCATTATGCACAATTCAAGCCGTAACAATTATGTCTTACCGAGGGATACAGTTAAAAGGCTGATCCTCATAGTTACACGTTAATCGTATAGCGTGGCCAGAAATGTCAGATATGCAAATAATAATAACAATAATAATAATAATAATAATAATAGTAATAGTGACCAATTATTTACTATTTGTACTCAACTAACACTAAGGGACATACTCGAATGAGCGATAATTTATTTATATGTCACAGCATCGTATTTTTATTGCCCAATTAATACGTATTGATTTCAGTATCTACTCAATGAAAAGCAGTTTCCATCTGAATACCAGGATTCATTCTAATATTTTATTTAGTTAAATGTAAGTCATCGCATACACAGTACATCACTTTGTGACCGTTTATGAAGGACTCTTTGGTATCTGTCGAGCGAAGAAGCGGGTGATTAGAATGTAGCATAGATGCTCCTTTTTGGCTTGATCTCTCTGTACATCTACAACATGGGGCAGCAAGCTTTACTTCCTCTCCGTAGGAAGGCCAACAAAGGATTTTTTTTACCTTTAAGAAGCAACTGATTCGATCGCACTTCATTCCACAAACTTGAATACAACGGTCTAAACGGTCTTGAATACAACGGTCTAAAGCGCTGTTACACCACCAGCGCGCAAACTGCCGCGATTAACATTGGCAACACTCAGAGGAGCGAATGCGTTTCGGGCACCGTGGACCAGATCTGCGCTAAGAGAGCGGCAGTCGGCGACGCGCGGGGACAGCGACTGCGTCGGGTGGGACACGGCACCTCAGCATCGAAGAGCGTGGCAGGGGCGGGCGGGGGCCGGGGCCGGGCCAGGGACAGTGGGGCAGTTTCGCTCACCCACCGCGCCGCCGCCGTCGGCGCGTGATGTATCCTGCGCGCGAGGGTGGATGATTTGTAATGATAATGGGGACGCGGACCCCCTCTCGGACACTCCGCTTCCCTCTCTGACCCACGCCACCCCTCCCTGGCGTCCCGGCCACACTCACCGCCACCACGCCCCGCCTTGCCGACCGTGTGATTATAACCGCTATTTGATTTATACAGCCCCGCCAGCCCGCAGGGACAGGAGAGCGCGCAGCTACCGGGAAAGGGGACTGCTGAAACTTCCGCGAGTGCGCGGCTGCCCATCCAGACACAAGAGTTGTTTGCTCTCGTGTGTGACGAGAAAAGCCGACATTTTCTCGACAGAGGATGCAATTTAATAGATATGTTCTTGAACGGGCAATGGCTCGAAGTATTTTTTCATATTTTGTGTACAACATGATTGGATGTATTTGTGCGTTACAGTTTAGAAGAATTTTCTTGAAAAAAATATGAACTCTAACTACCAACTTTAGAGGAAATGTATTGAAGATGGCTTGTGAGAATTCGGTGATTCTGAGTGCCGTAGATTCGGCTTTCTGCAATGTGCTCTTCAAAAGTCAAGTATTCTTTCTATATAGTACAATAACTTTAGAATATATGAGAGTTTTTCGCTATTTGTAATAAACCATCGACACTAAACCCTGTAAGTGTACCACTGCTGCATAGGGAATTACTCCCAGACCTGCATCTAAGAGTTTTAAGATGAAAAAATTAAGTTTGCATATTACGCCATAAAAAGGTCTACTGCCATAAACATAATCGCCCATAGCTCGGAAACGAAGTGACCAGGCCCTCAAAACCAGATTTTGTGCCCAGAATAGAAACAGATTTTGTGCGGGCTGGTGACTTACCTGAACACGCGCGTTTTGGCTGGCATATGGGGGTAGTTGGTGAAATGAAAGGGACAAGTGGGGTCCGAATCATGTTTCTTACACAGTATTGAGTCAAACAAACCGAGATCTTTTTGAACTTTCTAATAAATTTTATCTGCTAGCACTTCATTGTTCGATAGAAAAGTGTAGATATCGGAAATCTATGTAAAATTTAATATAAGTAAAATAACCAGTAAATTCACCATAAAATTAAAGGAAATTGAAGGAACCATTTGATTTTCACTGCAATTTAATCTCAACGCTTAACAATATTATCTTGGTTCCTGTCTTTCAGAACCCTGCCTGTAAAGTTATATCGCATAATTTAGAGGATCGTCGATGGAAGTTGAATCCTGCTATAAATTAATTTTCAATTTTAAAACTATTTCTAAAGTGCCGAATTTTTGCACGGGTTCAGCTAGTCTACATTCTTTCGACACCCTTTTTATTTTATGGTCAGATTCTTGAATAGGCCTAGAAATCCACTAATGGATGTATTTTGATTCGATAGAGGTCTGAAACTCATCACGATCCGAAAACAGAATTGTATGTGTAGTAGTGCATTCAATTTTTACCGATTTTAGCTAAAGCCTCCGAGCACCTAAGGTTCATGATCGTTGAAAATTGTACACTCATAAACCATTTCAATGTTATGAAATATTTAGCAAAGCTCGGTATTTCGGTGTACTTAGCCGTATGGTGTTTAAAATGTAAGTCTTTCAAAATCCAGGAACACTTAGTGATCATTTTTCTACACTTTTCCATTCCCGCCCAACCCGTCGTTTTCTAGAAAATTACTAATTCTCAGATTCAGAAGGTTCATATTTTATTGTGCATGATTTATAGCTTCCGAACAGATTTTTGTGTCTTCATGACGATCTAAAGAGCTATATTTAGTGAGTTGTATTTAAAAATCTATCAATTTTGGAGAGTGAAATCTTGTATAATTTTGAATATTTTTATATACTTGTATCTATATTTAAGGGAATCTTCACAGTGTGCAATAGTACATATTTTCAGAAGTAAGATTGTCTTTCTTAGGGCATCAACTCATACAACTGCAATCCCTCTGTCAGGGAAACCCTAAGGTTCGAGTTCCGACGGTAACAGAATTTTCGACAGATCGAATTCATCCGCTGCCTAGAGGAGAATTCTAGCCGTTGGCTGCTCTGATCGGTAGTTTTCCGTGGTTTCTCCGATCAAATCTATCTGATTGCCAGAACAGTCCCCTAACAAACAAGACACGCACGCCTTTTCCTTTCTCTTTCTTCTCCTATCATCACTCCTTACTTCACACTCTTACACTTACATGCACTATAAAACCACGTACGTCGAAAAACCAGAGCGTGTTCCATGTGGGGCGGTGTCCAGCTTGTAGGAGAAACTTGGAAGGAAGTACAGTCGGGATCTTAGAGTTTGGCCCGGCTGATGGCCCACTGAGGGTGGTATCCCTGCAAGTCGACGTTTAGATAGACTCCGGATCTCACTATGGGGGAATAGCACAGCCACCTCCTCAGAGAGGTAGGAGTTAGCCGCAATTACGCCCGCCTTTGTGAAGAAAGAAGCTTACTGAATTTATATGGGAGAGGGAAAAGCAAAACAAAAGTTGAGACATAATTTTTCGGTATGGTATCTTTTGTTTATAAAGGTATTTCATATTTTTATGAATTATTTATTACCACAATGTATTATCTTAAATTATTATTATTATTATTATTATTATTATTATTATTATTATTATTAAATTATCTAAAATTTAATCAGGAAATCACAGTCTGTCTGGAACAGGTGTTTTTATTCCCCTAAGCGAGTGTCGAGACTTAACATGAAGTTATGAGCGATTTCATGGTTCATTCAAGAGCTGATCAAACTGTATCGACTTTTTTAGTAAACGTTGTATTTAAAAGTACATAATTGGATACTGACTTGTCTTCGATGTATTTAAAAATAATAAAACACTATTTATACATTTATATGAGAAAGTCAGGTTTTAATTCAGAGAAGAATATTGAACAATTAAAAGTGACTGACGTTTTATCTCGTATGAACTTGGAAAAGAGGGGTTCTGACGTCAATTGTGAGAAAAACGGTGTCCGACGGAATTTTTTTCATGTGAGGCGGGAAGGTTATAAAAGGAAAACCAGATTGCGCGACGAAACTTACTTTTAATCTAGTACTACATATTCTCAAAATGTACTATAATCTTGATTATTAAGTAAACTTCGATATTTCGCAAAAAACATATTGCCTTGAAAAGCCTAATATATATTTAAAATGGAGTTCAATCAATTAGTAACGTAAAATATATTCTTTAACCAAACCTTTACATCACTGTAAGAACACCATTTGTGAGTTCTGACTTGCGGAACTAGCGCATGCAAAAGTTCTTCCATGTGCATGTTTAAATTGGAAATGATGATTTTGCGCGTAACGGTATTGGTCTGTCGCGGAATTAGTAATTGTACTGTTACACCCAATTTGTGAAGCTATTTACTCGCTGAATATAATGGTAAAACGACGTATTAACCCTATAGTGTACGCGTACCAAAAAATAAATTACACGGATGTGTAGGTTGGACTTGACCGTCACAATATCTTTTCGATATTTTATTTGTTTTGTGACTGTTTTATTTTGTAATGATGTATTGATTAAACGTCAAAAACTCGCCTGGGCACGAAAGTATTTATCAAATAGGTAAAATGAAACTATAATTGTAAAGTAATGCATTAATGACAAATTCATTGCCTGTATTAAACTAAAAAAATGCTTTTTAGCCTTTTTTATGACTGTATTGCATTTCAATCACTTCGGGTAACGATGGGGACAAAACGTACAGTGAAAACAACATAGTGTCGTGTATAGAAATATACATCCATGCAGTGGATCACACGCGTATATATTTTAATGCATTTTGATTGAATTGAACATTCATTAAAAACAAAATGTATTTACAGCATTAAATTGGGCAGACGCTGAAAAATTTGACATGTTTTATTTGTGTTCTTTCTACAGTATTATTTTATATTTTATCGCCTGTCAGCACAATCTCATTTCATTCAATAATTGAAGTTTTTAAGAAATCTGGTTTGAGAGCTCATCACAATACTTCCACTTGCCTTTCTCCATGTCAGATCAGGTGACACTTTTAACTTTCCCGTATACGTACGTACGTAGTATTATATGTATATACGTAGTAGTGTATATACGTATATGTATATAAGTGTATGTATATAAGGATATGTACATATGTATATAGTATTATACGTAGTATAGGGAATGTTATGTAATGGTGTAGAAAATCGATTACGAGATTTTAACGGTGGGGACCCTTGATATTGAAAAAGTGTTGTTTTTTTTTCTTCAAAACGTCCATCTTTCTGTCCGTCTTACCGTATGTCTGTCCGTCCGTCTGTGAACGCCACTAGCGCCTAAACCATACGTACGATGTTTTTCCAAATTGAAGGCATCATTGTCCACTCGCTCGTGTCGAAGCTTTGAGATTATGTAAACATTGTTTAAAATTTGGGGGACTTTACATGAAACCCCTCGGACATTCTCAAAATTTTCTCAAAAACAGCTTCATATTTTTTCTTTAAATTTCTTTTAAGAATATAGTAAAATACACTTACAAAGGTGGCATATGTCCGATTTTCGATATCAACGATATCAAAGATATCAAGAAGAAGAAGAAGCATAAGAAGATACAATAAGTGGGGTATATTTTCAGCTGTCGTCTATCTCCATTTTATAATGGAAATTATCGACAGTGCATAACTTGCATAGCTTAGTATCACTAAGGTAAATATTGTGACACTGGGGGATGTAATCACATTATGTTAATGAATCCTAATAATAAATTCATATGTCAGTTTTAAAACACATTTTCATCACATAAATAGCTACACCCAAAATTCACAATTGAAATTGTTAACTTACGAAATTATTGTGTTTCTTACATAATTTAAAAATTTCACACACACATATAAAGGTATTTAAAGCCTTATAACTTCTTTGCATGCTAGATGCAAGCACTGTAATACTGTTCATTTGTGCTTCGGGTGAGCAAATAATCTGCTGAACACAATTTGACATTTAAATATTCATTTGCAATATTTATTTTTCTTTCTGCGACATAAAAATGAAATGAAGTTTTTGAAATATCATTGAATATCGATTATCTGACTCACTGAGCGGTGAAATAGTATTTCATTAACAGCAATACTTATTTTCGAATCTGTCAAAAAATTTGAATCGCATACAGCGGAGAGATCATAACTGAAGATTGCCGAATTTGAACTAGCATCAAAATTGGATTTACATATTTCTTTGCATAAATGCATTTAGGTCATACTAGGTCACTACAATGCTTGTGGGTACTTTAATGGAATTGTCATTGAATTTTCAGTGAATAGCAGTCATTTTAATGAGCAGGATTAATGTTTTCATAAAGTGTTCTATTATGAAACCACTAATGAAGTGTGTGTATGTAAGAGATGAGGACAGAACAAGGAAGAGGAAAGAAAGATCGCGCGCGGTCAGTGGCCCGTTTGGTAAGGTACTGCAGTGGTGTCCCCGTGGTGTTGATCATAGAAATCACGGAAAACTAACGATCAGAGCAACCGGTCGCTAGAATTATCTTCCAGACAGAGACTGAATTGAACCTAGCTATCAACCTAGGGTCGATAATCCTGCCATTGGGATTCGAACCCTAGGTCTCCCCGGTCAGAGTCCCTGCAGTGACATCAGTTGAAATTTTGCATAAACATAAACAAATTGTAAAAAATTATTTACTCAAGTAAAGCTTCAAATTTTTCCTTTATTTGTTCTTGGATTTTCGCTGAACTATGTGGCTTTTCCAGAATTGTAAAACTTATATGTAAGGCGAAAAAGTATGTATTTTTGTTGCACCACTAGTTTTTATTTGTGAAAGTTTGACAGTCACGAAAATTAAATGTAATCAAGTCAGGACACAGATGTTTAAGTAGGTTGGCACACTACTGCCCTGAAAGAATGGGGTAATCGATTGCAAAATGAATAATTTTTCACGTTTGTTGATGCGTATTAATGCAAACAAACTTATCACCATTTAGTCTTGGAGAACAGCCTGAAGTTGACAACTGCTGTTTTCTTAGTAGTTTTAAAATTAAGTACTTATTTAAAAATCAGTATTTAATTTGATTTTATCAGAATTTACCCCTTTTTTATAAAAAAAATGTTTCTTGTCATTTATATTATTCCGATATTCTCCTTTGATTAGGAACAATCAGGTAGTGGAAGAAGTTTTCACCATTGTCGGTTTTAAATCTTTATTGGAAAAAAAAATACAACTTTTCGAAGAAAGTAGTCCGTTAGCCTGTGACACTTTTAATAAGACATAATTAAAATTGTGGAATTAAATGTTTCATTGTATGAAACATCAAACATGAAGTACAAAATTTATAAAATTGGTCGAAACAATTAAAATAACTTCTAAAATGACCGTTACACATAGAACAAATATCCCAAGTCTACCTTTTACAAAATATTTTAACCTAAGATTAATGAGATGAATGTGATATATGCTCTTTCATCACGAAGGATTGCACTCGTAGATTACATAGCCTCATGTATATACTACGCGCGGATGCACATCTCTAGTGACGTGTCAAGTGCAACAACTGTGCCGAGGTAGTGAAATAGAGAGAAGAGGAAAGAGAAGAAGAGGGAAAGATCACATGGGGATGGGGAAGTATTTGAATTGAATTGAAGTAATGCCTGCTAAGATATTTTACGTGGCGAGATTCAGGCCATGAGGCCCGCTCTTCCGGCTGACCATACAAATTTCGCTACGCCCCTTTCACCAACTAGCAGAGAAAGGAGGTATTTCTTGGGCGAGAAGCAGGCGATTTGAATTTAGCTCAGAGGCTTCATTTAGGCTTGAGAATCTTTTACATGCAAGTAAATCTTCTAACATGGGACAGCCGGCTTTACTTCCCCTCCGAAGGAAGGCGTAGGAAGGATTTTTTCCAAAGGTAATCAGTAAATGGTTTCAGTAATGGAGGTCGGGGAGGGACGATAGAATGTGTTAAAATGAAAGGAGAAGGGAACTCGTTCCCCTCGATTTTCATATGATGCTGCGCGTTCAAACTAGAAACTTTGAGCTTCATATAGCCACGTTTATGCGAGGATACGTGAACAGACCATATGGAAGACCCCTCCAATAAGGCTACCAATCCGTAAAAGGCATCCCGTGAAGACATGTCAGACGAAGACAGTAGTCAGAAATAAGCTGCACATCTTCTCGCAATTGCGACGTTGGAGTAAACGTGTTGTTCAAGGAGCATTCGGACGGGCCAGAGACACATGCTGCTTCATCCCTATGGGGATGCTTACTCCTTGTCTGTTAATGCAAACTTGCGACTTCTCCAAAGTGTTATTCAATTTTTACATTAATTTCAATTCAAGATTTTAAGTATTTTGTTCATGAAAAGCGTTCTTATATGGCAGAACAACATTGTACAGTCATTGAAAATAAACGTTATTTATGTTAACTTTGTCACTAATTTCTTCCGAAGCAGGACGAAATAAAACTTGTCACAAAGAGGCCTTACAAAGTGGGATAATTCTGTGATGTTTCGCCTACATTTCTTTGCAGTTTATTGAAAATGCGGATGGTTTCAATGAATCAATACTTAGAAAAGCTAACATACATTTTGCAACGAATTTTTTGACATCAAAATAAACACTGACTGGCCAGTGTGGGAAGATAGTGCTGAAATTTTGTTTTACGAACTTGTTTTAAAAATGTCATGTTACTAATGTTACACTGTATATGAGAGTAGAATGTTTGCTAATTACTGTGACAGGTGTTGTCATTTATTATAACAGGAACCTGTTAAGTCTGATTTAATGGGATTATTTCAGTCCACATTACTTTATGTTTGTGCGAAATAAATTATTTGCTGCTGGGAATCTCATTGCCAGTGCATGTGAAAGCTATATACATTGATAACATTATTTTATTCACATAAAAACGTATGATTTTTAGCTCGAATTATTGAATCTTTCTATTAACGGAGAAATACGTCACTGTTTTTGTGAGAGTTACTATTATTTTCACGTTATTTCTATTAACGGAGAAATACGCCACTGTTTTTGTGAGAGTTACTATTTGTTTCACGTTATTTCCTATTTCAGGCGGCATTGTTTTCATTGTTTCCCCGCGAAAATGTTGTGCTTCTTATTTACTTCTTGATTATTTAAAGTCTGTTCGGTTAATGGACTGTTAAAAAACAAGAAAAAAGTATTTGTTAATGGCTTGGCAACAAAATATATGGAAAATCATTCGAGTATTTTATTCCAGATATCCTACTTCAAGGCATTTTAGTTTCTTATAGCTCGTATCTACGACGCTTTTCGGATATTTTCTTGGACCAATGAAAAAGGGACCATTCGAGGATGGGAGATCAGCTCATCAATAAGCTCTAAATACAGGAATAGGAATGGGATGGGACTGAAGGATTATGCAAAATCCGTGACCCGTTTACTGGAGTACTGCTTCGGAGTCCGTCTGAAATGAATAGAAGAAATTCACGGAAACTACCGATTAGAGCAGCCGGCCTCCAGAATTATCATCCACGTTTCGAACCAGCTATGGCGCTGGCGCCTATCATCCTGAAACCAACCGGGCTGGCTAAATTCAGCCCAGAGCCAGGATTGCCGCTGGCTCTGCAGTGAATCTGGCCGGGGCGTACTAGGGTGCGAGTCCTGACGGTGGCGGATTTTCGAAACTAGTTACATAGCTAGGTCGAATTCAGCCGCTGTGTGGAGGAGAATTCTAGAAGCCGGCTGATCTGATCGGTATAGTTTTCCGTGGTTTCTCCGATCAACAGCAAGAGAATGCCGGAGGAGTACCCTAACAAACGGGCGACGAACCGCGCACAATTTTTTCTTCGTCTTCTTTTACCTATCCTCTCCCCTTACACAAATACTTACACTTATACACAGTTGGGAGCTTAGAAGCTGGCCTGGCTGAAGCAGCGCCCCGATGGAGAGATGCTTGGAGAGGGGAAACCTGTATAAGTAGGAGTGAAAATCGGACCTTCATATCACCAACCATTGAGGGAGAAACACTGCCACCTCTCGGAATAAAGCATTCGCTACACTAACGAGACTAATGACCGTAGTAGTTGACGTGCCGATTAACATCAATCAATCATAGTAACACAAACGTGCCTTGAACGTACGATCTCCCGGTCCACCCGGACAACTAGAGCGCTTCGCACTCACAACAGCGTAAGCTTTCGAAGCCGGTTTAAATATACTATGTGACCTAAAGTATCCGGACACGTGGCTGAAAATGACTTACCGGTTCGTGGTGCCATCCATCGGTAATGCTGGAATTCAATAGGGTATTGGCCCAC
Organism: Gryllus bimaculatus; assembly: GCA_017312745.1. Lineage (NCBI taxonomy): Eukaryota > Metazoa > Arthropoda > Insecta > Orthoptera > Gryllidae > Gryllus > Gryllus bimaculatus. The sequence goes on along the minus strand of BOPP01000039.1, from coordinate 7,493,973 downwards.
CCTTAGCCATGATAACAGCTTCTCCTGCTGCAAGCATACTTTCAATCAGGTGCTGGAAGTTTTCTTGGGGAATGGCAGCCCATTCTTCACGGAGTACTGCACAGAGGAGAGGTAAATCGATGTACATAGATGAGGCCTGTCACGAAGTCGGCGTTCCAAAACATCCCAAAGGTGGTCGATAGGATTCAAGTCAGGACTCCGTGCAGGCCAGTCCATAACAAGAATGTTATTGTGTAACCACTCCGCCACAGGCCATGCAGTATGAACAGGTGTTTGATCGTGTAGAAAGATGCAATCGTCATCCCTGAATTGATCTGCAATAGTGAGATGCAAGAAAGTGTTTAAAACATCAACGTAGGCCTGTGCCGTAATAGTGCCACATAAAACGAGGGGTGCAAGCCCCCTCCATGAAAAACACGACCACACCATAACACCATTTTGAACGTATCCGGATAATTTTGATCACATAGTGTACATTATAACTGGATGATCATTTCTTTCTCGTTTTGAATTGACTAAATTTTAGGCTCATTTTCATTCCGCTCTCTCCTATTGGGAATGTCCAGTAGCACATCTGAATGTTTTTACTTGGCAGTCTTTCATTAGTAAACAACTAATTGTAAATTAATTGTAAATTAATTGTTAATTAGTAAACAACAATTTGGAGCTGCTTTGAGAAATTGCTCTTACTTCAATCAAAAATTATGAGAAAACTGCTAGTTCTTTCTAAGAAATTTACATGTCCTTTCTCTGAGATCTATTTTTTAGAACAAATTCCTTTAAGAAAAACGTCTCTCATCAGTATTTCAGTTTTGCAATGTTATTATTTTTCAGTTTTCGAAAATACTTTGTTTGGCGAGAAGTCCTTTGCTCCATCAAAGAAAAAAAATTGGAGCCTTTTTTAGAGAAAATAATAGCTCAAAAATTTCCTATGCTTCACGTAAAATTATACGGGAAATTACTCATATTTTATAAAACGTATACATGACATTATTTAAAGATATTTTTGAAGAACAGATTTTATCAATGAAAAATATCTTTAATATTGATGTAAGAAGACAACGAATTTTTTTGAACTTTTGCAATTGCGATTGCGAAAATCTTTGGGTTTCAACGGAAGTGAGACCAGTGCCAATTTTAAGTCTCCATTGCCCTATCCAAGGAAAATTTCAAAATGCTGTAGCTTCATGTGAAGTTCCCCCAAAAATCGAAATATCCGTTTCAAACTGTCAGGAGCTCGAGTTCGACCAGATCGATAGGTATTTATCAATTAAGCAATCACTCAATATAATATTACAAAATTTATTTTCTTCATCATTGTCAGCCATTTCAATCAACTTTTATGTGACTTATGTGAAATCGTTGATTTTGTGCGACTTTTATGTGAAATCATGATCTTGAGTAGAATGTGTAATAATATCCTTTACCATGTTAGGGAGTGTTGGGGAGTTTCCTGCCACCTTATGTTGGCAGCTCTCCCTATGTTCCATGCTTCCGATGCTTTCCGTCGGATTAAATAACATTTATCGGCCTAAAAATTGAAAATTTGCCACACGTCAAAACTTGTTTGTTTTTCTATTTTGCGACTCCGATAGTCTGGATACGATAAATCTGGTATTAAAAATGTACACATGCACATCGTAAATAATTTACTGGCTATTGAAAGTGCATTTTAACACGGCGAAACAAGCTCAGAGTTATTATTACCATTGCTGCTATACGGACTCTCACCCTCAGGTCTTGCGGCTTGAGCCCCGATGGAAGTGGAGTTTCGACAGTAGCTAGGTAGGTAGTATGATTTCAGTCATTCTATTGAGAATTAGAGCGACCGGCTGTTCTGATCGGTAGTTTTTGCTGGTTTCTCAGACCAGTACCGCGCGAGTACTCGTTAAATAATAAGCGAATGTCCTAACAAACAGCCTAAGGACTACGCGCGATCTTCCCTTCCTCACCATTGTTCCCTCATCTCCCCTTTCACATTACACAATGCAATATACATAGTACATTGCGTTGTAATACAATTTACAGTAACACATGTCGGAAGATGAGTCAGCAGTTAAGAGCTTGTCTCGGTTTGGACCGTGCTCCTCTAGGGGAGATATGTGGTGCGAGAAACCTGCAAGTCGGTGTGTAGGTTGGCACCGCCAAGGGAGGAATTCCATCCAACTGATAGTTATATCACTACACTCTCGGAACTATGACCAAAGTATTTTACGTGCTCAGAAAAACTATATACTCATTCATGTGGTCAGCATTAATTAACCCATTAATTAAGAAGTAATAAACTAAATTATAAATAATTAAATTATAATTAATTCAACAATAATTAATTGAAAATTAATTAAACAATAATTGATTAAAGAAATAAATAAAATATATTTGGCCCTACTGTTTCGTCATTCCTTGCCCTAACGTTTAGGAGTGTAAGGAATACTAGGGCCTTCGCCGCAACGGCATCGCGGCACGTCTCGTTTCGTGGCGACGGCGGCTGCGGCGACGATGGCGATGGCGATGGCGATGAGAGATGCTGCAGCGCATTGCACCCGTTAATGCGTCA
>BOPP01000039.1:7448703-7491292 GCA_017312745.1 Gryllus bimaculatus | reverse complement strand
TACTGATCTGCTCTCTCTCTCTCTCTCTCTCTCTCTCTCTCTCTCTCTCTCTCGCTCGCTCTCTGTCTCGCTCACCCTCTCTCTCTCCCTCGGTCTCTTGCTCTGATTTCCGCTCAGATTGTACTTTATATCTGTCTCTCTCGCCAGTGTCATTACTCTATTTGATTTATACCGCGCTAGAATAAGCGAGCTCTGGTTTTACATGAAATGAAATAATGTCTCTTTTGAAAACGTTTCCATGGCTGAACAGGATGTACCGCAGAGGTCTACTGCGAACCATCTCGCTTATTAGGGATGATATTTTTCGTTCCTTTCCCCCATCCTCGAACCCCAAAAAATACTGTATCACGTGCATCAGATACACTCAGAAATAAATATTTTTATTCGTTTAGTAATAAATGTACTCTATTCGAAGCTCCAATTTATTGCAATGGAGATTCGTCATTCATAGTATGTTAAGACACAATTTCTCTTCATTTTTCTTCAATAGCCATTTCCTTGGATACTTTTGAGTGAAGACAATATATTATTTGTGGGAGTTCTGATGCGCCATTGTTGACATAATTACATAAAGAAATAATGGAAGACATTTCTGTCAACTTTATCTTCAGTATTAATTTGACCGAGGTGAGTTACATCATTTCTTCAATATATTATTTGCTGATGAGACTTTCACGCAGTTTATGGTCTTCGTGGTTATTCATTTGTTGAATAACTTGAGTAAAGAGGGATTGTGTGTCGAAATCTGGCAAATCAAATGAACGTCTATATATTCGTCATTAATATTTGAAGTTTATCGAACTTGTGATAGAATAGTACATATAATTCCGAAGACTGCTGACCTATGTCAATTTCACAACTTTCTGTGTTTTGAGTGAATAATTCATTGTAATGAACTGAAGTAATTAATAAATCAGCACAGAATGTTCGGATATTATGTTAATATGCGCGAACCGTGTTGTGCCAAGAAATAGCCATTGTGTTTTCCATGTGTGAGATTTAGGTTCGAACTCATGTTGGTTCATTTACTTTTTTGGTTTAAAGCGGATTCGCAACATGCTTCCTCGGGATTCTCTAGTTTTCTTTCCCATTCATTCCATCATTGCTCCATCGTCATATACCTTTTTCTACAATCCTCACCAGACGTTATGCAGTCATCCTCTTCATGGACCGTATGAAATGCTTTACGTGTCACCAGCGTTAAATCGATCGCGCTCAGGGTTTTCGGGCTCGTTTTCATTACTCTATTCGTTTGAATAGAATTGATAATACAAATAATATAATATACCTAGTTGGACTCCAAGTGGCACCGGTTTTTATGAATAAATTATATGAATCTTCTGGGAGATTAAATAATTCCAGCCTTGTAAATAAATGATGCTTTCACAGTTGACAGGTAAATTTAATGGAAATCAGTTTTAAGCTGAGATACTTTTCGGGAATATGTCTTATTTTATAACTTCGTTCTCGGTATTTCCCTTACACGATCGCTGGCAAATAACTCTAGGGTACAAGATTTTACCTCCAGGAAGGAAGAGTTTGCCACGTACTCAATTTTATACGTAGATACGAATATCACATTAAAAACGTCATATCACGTCACAGGTTTTATATATACCGTATCTTTATACCGCATCATGCCGTATTTTGCCATTAATACAAATACAATTTAATTGCGGCTGTACGATATGTAGAATGCATAAAATCTATTTTAAAACAAAATATCTGTATAGTTCAGCAATGCCATTTTCATGAGGTATCAACAAAATAAAGCTTTAGTGGTATTCTCGCGTCTGGTAGTCGCGCTTAATTAAAAGTTGGTCTTAGTGGATGTTTTGCAAACAAGTCACGTGCACCCTCTTATTTCCTACTGCGCATCAGTCACTGAAAGGAATTATTTTAGCCTCTTACCTTGTTACAAGCGTAAAACTGTTGGGGTGGACGATTTCGAGTCAGTCGGTGTCATTCGGAACTCTACCAGCAGTGCGCGTGAAGTTCGCGTCTCAAATTCGTGTGCCTCAAATACATTAGTTCTGTGGGGTTTATAAAGTGAAATTCGCTACATGATGTGTTGAATTAAATCGGCACGATAAAATGCAAATAATAATTTCACATCGAAAGTGTGCGAATCAACCCAATGATTTCTGTTACGTTTGTGGAAGATTTACACCCGAACTTCAAAAGGAAAAATATATGAAATTACCAAACTTGCGTATTCTATATAATTTTACTGTCGTGTTTATGGTCAGTGTTGTGTCGCCTGTATAACGAACCTTGTGGTTCTATGGAAAACTCAAAACTCAACCAACAAACCATTTTAATGTCTGCTACTTCGTCATCATAAAGTTATCTGATCTGTACAGATCAATTATGCACATACTTCTTCTGGCATGCGACCTGTGTCACACAATGACGAATTACCAGGGTCTATAACCCCGAAAACATGGTTAATAAATCGTGAAGAAAACTGTGATGAAACTCAATCCGTGTTTCCCCAGAAATACTCGTTGAAGCCTCCACTTTAAGATACACACTTCTTACAAGGAAAGTGTGAAACGGTTCTTAGAGCAGGAAGACCTAAATGATATGCCACGGGATCAAAATTTGTCAAAAAAAATTGGAACTGCTAGGCTACAAATGACAGTAATGGAAACTTCTTGAGGCCGGGGCAAAACATTCAAGAGTTCAGAACCAGACAGGTGGTTAGGTGGTTAATGAGTGAATTGTGAGTTCTTTATAAACAAGATGGCAGTTGTTTACAAGATGGCAGTTGTTAGTTGGCAAAACGGCAGTTGTTTATAGATTCTTCAAAATATAGTTTGATTGAAGTATAGAACAGTGAAATAATTCCACAGATGAGTAATGCAAAATCGAAGGAAGAAATTTATATCGCCCCTTAAATCTTAAAACACGTGTTGAATGAAATATGAGAAGAAAAATTCCGCGATATTGCGTTTGCAACTTGGCAATCCTTTAAGAGAGTTGTGCATGCATTACTTGAGACAAAGAAAGAAGACAATTATAAAACATTTGTCACAGAATAGTTAGAAAGCTTTAAAAATATAGGGCGTAGAATGTCTCTGAAAATTCATTCTTTCACTCCCAGCTCACTTTTTCCCGCATAATTTGGGTAATATCAGTGATGAATATGGAGCACAGTTTCATCAAAATATTGCTACAATAGGAAAGAGATATCAAGAGCGTAAGGATCCTGCAACGATATAAGTTTATTACTGGTTTCTTGTCAGAGAGTAAACAGGAATACAAGAGTAACTGACAAGGTGCAAGGCAATTTTTAGCTATCCAATAAGAATTTCTCCTTCCAAGATGTTCCAGTATTATTGCACGAATATACATATTCTATTTTTAACTCCTATGAAACATGCTCATAAAATTTTGTAGTAATATAACCAGAGTGACAATGCGGAAATTAGGATAGGGTTTTGTTTATCAAATTCTAAAATGTTCATATATTTTGAACCTTGCGTGATAAAAACTTTTTATTATGATTTTGGAAATCAGTGCGATAGTTTTCTTCGAAATCGCCTACTTTCTTCCTGGCGGTACGATTTTTTTCTCAAGTGTAATTAATGGCAGGAATATTAAAACTCACTTGCCAGTGGTAAGAATTTCTATGCTTATAGTTTTGGGAGGCAATGAGGATGGAAATAATTTCCGATATGCAGAGGCGTATCCAGAGACGAATTTTGGGGCCGGGGACATTTAGGAGACAAAGATAATATAAATTATAAACAAGGTAAATTATTAAATTATTAATCATAAAATGCTTTTAAATTAAAATATTAAATTTAGTATTTAATGAATACTTTACGGCTTTAAATTAAAAATAGTTATAACTTGTTATTAAAATCGTTTGATACAGAGCTCTAAAGCGACGAATGATTAGGGTATTATATTTTTCTTTCTATGATACAGATATAATTTTTTAATAAAAACGCATGATATCGATTTACAAATTAAACATTCGCTTAGATACAAACATTACTGTCCCGGACTGAAGAAAGTCGACAGGATGTCAGAAAATATATCTCGCAAGTCTCTTATACTTTTTCTTTTAATTAGATTTCTTTCTCTTTTCTTCTTATACTTTTCAGATATTTTCTTTCTCTTCGCAAGTAGTCTATTTAAAAACCGCGACGTCTCCAGGCCCATGAAAGAGATCCGTGCCCTATTCTTTTGTTTCGGGCACACTGTAATTGCGCGAAATGTCACAGCGGCCTATGATCACTCGCTTGGGACCTAGAGAAAGACCTTACTCCGTTATCACTGTTTCTGGTTGCATCGGACAAACGTGGAAGTCGACGTAGCAACGCTTGTCAAGTGGAGTAAGGAGAAATGAATTGTCCCAAGCCTCTGAAGAACTGTCGAAGACATTTTCCATACGTACCACTGAGCTAAAATACAGCGACATTCAGGATTCCCATTCGTAACTAAAAGGCGAAGGACAGAACACGCGGTTATGATTTCGATACATATTAGACGTTTATTTTCGTCGTTTATACATATGAGACACATTTTCCTTAAGTTCTTAATTTTTATTTTCCCTGCACTTTTACAATTTTTTTCACTGGACCTCTTTTTTGGGGAGTGGGGACATGCCCCCCTGGATCTAATACTGCGATTACATTACTACTATATCCAACTGCTTGAGTTACTCATCTGAATGTGTTTTGATAAAACAATTTACGTCGTTTTTCTTTGCTTTTATGGCATTTTGATATTTTAATATTTACATATAAGGTATTGTGTTTCATTGATCATTTTTGGGGATGTTTTAGCTCATCAAAATCCGCTCCTTAGTTATTATATTTCTCCATCCTATGGACACTATGTAAACGCCCGACTGTAAGTTGAGTGTGATCGGTATATTAAGATTGTTTTATATTCAAATGTTTTGGTCGTATGTGAAATATTAGAGTTTATGTAAAATGGCGTAGGCCAAACGCAGCTCATACTGCGATGTTATTTTATTCGGTTTATTGATTATCCAAAAATATTTGACGGAGTAGAGGGAAAATTATGTAATGTTGCGCGAAAAAACGGCGAATTTTCGGCAAAAAATCCTCTTATTACAGAGCCCTGGTAAGCAAAAAGTGGAGAATTTCAAATCCTAAATTTACAAAATATTCTCTAACACGTCGTGAACCAGAATCTATGTTTTGTGGGTCCTTGAAACCGAAAAATCGAATGACGACAAAACGTCTGCCAGTCTGTAAACAATGCTAGAGGCTAAACCGTTGAGCCGATTTTCTCCAAAATTGATATTCCCTAATCGATCTGGCCGATGTCACCAGCACTGGAATTTGAAACCGATTTTTAATATTGAGGGATACTTTACATTAATCCCTTGATACATTTTTCAATTTTCAAAACAAAAGACTCCATCGTTTTTTTGTTTTTTTTCTTAGATATTGTGGTATTCGTTGAAAATCATAATTTTTGGTAAATTGCAAAAGTTGAAATTTTTTCTGAGTCTTGTCACACCTAAAATATTAAAGATAGATTTTTTCCCCTTATTTAAATACGTTCCTTAAAGATAGATTTTGGAATAAGGTATTGTTCAAATTTTAGTACTTTTCGCGTAATTTCGCGCAGTCGCGTGAAAATATGGGCTAAAAGTGGTATTTTATTTTTGCGGAAATTTTCCGTCATCCCCCATCCCCCCGTCCCCCCCGTGGATGCGCTAGCCAATATGCCAGTTTCTATCTTTGTCTAGAATGAGTATACATCATAAAAATAAATACTTCCGTACTTAACATTAATTCGAGTTTATAAATTACGTACGTAAAGACAATGTTTACTTCAGTTATGACTATAGCCCATTTTGTGAAACAACACGTAGTATCTTTAAAGGCCTCGCTTCCAACATTATTATTTCATTGACTATTGAATAAAGTAATGAGCATTTAATATTAATTACACCATCTCTATTCACTTTGAACAAGGAATGCGGAATCACGTTGTGTGTTTTCATGCGTAAGTAGTTGTCAAATGAGACATGAAACAATTGCTTTGCTTATTCATGACAAAAATTACATGTATTTTTTTTAATTCCATTGCCCCGAATTTTGTGTTCCATTGCAATTCAATGGTCACCTGTCATTTCTGTTTCTTAAACTGTGTGTTCTTGACTTGCAGGCTGTGGGCTTTCTTCCACCTCACGAGCGATCTTCCCAGACACGACATTCTTCTCTGTTGACTGCCTGTGGTGAGTCAGTGGTTTTACGTTATGGTTTTTGTATCAATATTTCTTTATCTTTCACCATTCTAGCTAGAATTTGTAATAAAAAAAGGCTTTTTTCCGAAAATATTTGATTATGTAAATATACGAAAATTAATTGATCCTCAAACTGATCTGAAAATATATAAACATGTTCTACAGACGAAAAAGAGTTGTAATCAAATGAAAACTTGCAGATCGGTTTTATTTGTACAAGCCTTAAAACAAAATGGTACCAACAAACTTCCGTCAATTTTCCGTGAATGCTGGAGATGTACAAAGGACTAGAAAAGTGGTAGTTTAGCCAGTAATACGCAACATGAAACACAGTACCACAGACCATATGAGAATCACAGCATCGTAGCACAGTTAATTGATTGATAATTTGTTTAATTAGTGATTCCGGCGTGTCAAATGCTACGTTTGTCCCCTAAGTGTAGTGTATCTTTTTTCCTCGGGAGATGATGGTGATCTTCCTCCACTGTCTGGAGAATTCTAGCGGACGGCAGCTCTAATCGGTAGTTTTTCGTAGTTTCTCCGATCTCCAGGCGAATACCGGACAGTACCGTAACAAACGGGCCACAGACAGTGCGCGATCTTTCCTTGCTATTTCATGTTCTATCCTCATCTCTTACTTACACACACACACACACACACAGTTACTTGCACTAGGCTACCACACGTGTTAGAAGCTTACAGCTTATTAGTCAATTAATAAGAGACATTACCATCATCAAATCGAAAATAACTATTAATTTAACAATGATACTTGTGAATACACAGAGTTGTTTCACACTTCGAATGCGTACAGTGTGAGAGGGTAATTGTGAGTTGGAAGCATGAAGTATTGGCATGTTAAAGTAGATGTTATAACTGTAACCAAATACTCGCGACAGTGGCATGTAACATAATAGCGAATTTTGTTACATTTCGAAAGTAGAGAATGCAGTCTATTTTCCACTCTATGTAGATAGTTAGGTCGTATTCATCATTTGTCTGGAGGAGAATTCTAGCGGCCGGTTGCTCTGATGAGTATTTTCCGCGGTTTCTCCCAGTACCTTACCATACATGTCGGGAGACCTTTCGGGAGTTTAGAGCTTGTTTGGTCTGGGGTGGTGCCCCGCTGGGAAAGATACCTGGAGGAGTAAATCCCACGCAAGTCGACTTGTGGATCTGCGCCAGGTCTCCAGCGGGGGAGAAACACCGCCAGTTCTCGCGAAAAAACATCACTCTACTAACGATACTAATGAGAAGTGACGATAGCTGTTGACGTGCCCGAAAACATCAATTCATCAACAATCATTGATGAAGACACTAATTATCACCAAGCATGGTGTGAATATGTATGCTATGAAATTAATTCTCGTGAAAAATTGTCACATGACAAAAGGTGATGGCACAAGGTGCCTGGTTTCGCTTCTCTGGCAAAGAAATTGACCATGTCCGTGATATTGTAACGAATATTGCATCACCTGCCGGAATTCGCTGCGCGCGTATTGTATCATCTTCCGGCGCCCCCCTTCCCCCCGAACTGGATGGTTCCGGACTATTCGCGAGTCGCGGGGAAAGGTGGAGAAAGTGCTGGTTGTGTCGAGACGATGCCGGCCAGGTATAAATGCGCCGCTGCCGGCGGCCGCGAGTCAGTCAGTGTAAGTTAGTGTAAGTAGTCAGTCAGTGTAAGTACGTCAGTGTATGTCAGTGAGTAGTTAGTAAGAAGTTAGGGTGAGTAGTCAGCCAGTAAGAAGTTAGTCACTGCAAGTCAGTCAATGTAAGTCAGTGTAAGTATGTCAGTGTAAGTCAGTGTAAGTAGTACTCAGAAGTAAGCAGCCGCGAATCAGTTAGTGTATCAGTGAATACGCAGTCAGTCCGTCAGTGTGTCTGAAGTGGAAGTTGTGCTGTAAAGTGTGAATTGCGGTGAACAGTGGTGCAGTGGGTGAACAGCAGTCAGCAGTTTGAAGTCTGCAGTAGAAGCTGAGCTGTGAAGTGTGCATCGCAGTAAAAAAGCAGTGCAGTGGACCCTGGTCTGCGAAGTGAATTGTGCTCTGCGCTGTGAATTCTGGCTAGTGCATTGATGTGTGGTTTGCGCAGGGAATTGTGGTCTGCGCAGTGAATTGTGACCAGCGCAGTGGACCGTGGACAGTGCATAGGACTGTGCGATAGTGTTGATGCAGAGAACAGTGTAAAGAAATAGTGTATAAGAAGTGAACTGTGTAAATGAATAATCAAGAGAACGGAGTCGTGTGTAAGAAAAATAATTAACTGAAGAATACAAGAACTGTGTAAAATATATGTGTAAATAGATCAAGTAGCTTCAGTGTATAATTGTTTACGAATAAACGTTTTTGTTGAAACCCGTGTATTGGTTTTAATTCACCACGAGAAACGTTACAATATCAATCGTATACACTGAGCTTAAATAGGGAAGAATGAGTGATTCGCCAGAAAAATGTACTGGAAGAACATCCACATAGAGCTAGGGAATCTTCACTCGTCACTCAGTCACGCCATCAGCTGTTTGTTTTGATTTATTTCGACAAAAGGCAGTAAACAACTGTACGTAACGTACGTGGAGAAATATAATATGCGCACGTTTTCTTGAGATTAAGAATATCTATCCCATCCTCTTACTATACATAATTGAATGGTGAATAAACTACTAACTAAGCATGGCTAGGAACATTAGAAAACTACAAATTTTCGCCTCCTAATAATATCAGAGTAACATTTTTTTGCATCGCTAAACGAACTACAAATTATATTTCATTATATTGCTTACAAAATAGCAACCCATACTCTCCGACTCTACTCTTAGCACTATTAGAGCTAAAAAAATATACGAGAATGGAGAAAAGATGGCAGTCTTGACTGTCTGGTGAAATTAGTATTTCGGTTTTAGGTTCTGTAGGAATGTCTTTGTTTTCAGATAGGCTAGGAGGCGCAGCTTTTACTAACTTTTGTTTTAACGCTCGTCTTAGCTTGTTTGCATTGATTTGTGCGTGATTTGTTTGATGATGAAGGAGGGTGGTTGGGATTAAGAAGGCGAGCGAATACTGTTCATAATCCAAAACAGGAAATTTGTTTTCAACCCTGACTAGATGCTGTTTCTATGTCTTTTGTGCAGTTATGGGTATACGATTGGGAAGATTCGCAGTGTTGCTACGAGTATTACAGTCCTAAGTCTGTGTAGTGAACAATCTCTTTCAGCTTTTGGATATATTGATAAAATATAATCTCAGATTGGTGATTATTCATTAGATTAAAAAGTATTGCACGATACGAGTTTTCGAAAATACTCTCTCTACAAAATCAATTGAAAAGAGGAACTTACGAAATTTGGCAATGTGGTTACGTAAATTGAAGCCCACTGTCCCTGCAATATTATAATACAACCAGGAGACCATATTTCACTATAAATAGATCAACAGGTATACATTTATATTCTCTTGAGGATATGGAACACAATTTGTAGCACAAATTTAAAACTGTTCAATGCACCGTTTTTATAAGGTTCAAATCAAAGTAATAATCTCCTGTCTCAGAAAATTGAACATGTTGCAGTAATTAAATTAACACTGTGATTTATTGTCGAAAATATTGTGAACTGTTGGTAGATTTTGACACAATCACTAACTCGTAATTTTTCATTTCCTTGCCATTTAAGTTACCTTGTAAAATTAGTAATTTGTTTGTTCGTCGTGCTTATAGCAAAAATCACTCAGATGTTTTCTTCCTATCTTGCAACAAGAAATAAAAATACTTAAGTACACCAGCCAGGCGCATAGGTTTCGCGAGCAACCGACTTATCAGATTAAGTTCGCAGTTACATAACCACCCAGGACATAACTTTTAACAGTATGTATATTTTTCATTACTTCTTACTCATCTTTTTAAATTCTTGATTAATTTTAATTCATGGATTAAAATATTCTCAGCTTGAAAAATGAGTTTTCGGAAAATATATGAATCATATCTAATGTCATAATATCCAAAATCCACAACTTTTATTGAAAATGTACCTTTAATTTATTTATTTTGGAAGTATATTAAATGATATGTGCGGAAACAAGTAAACATAAAGTATTAAATGATCTATTTGGAAGAGAAGTATAATCTACTCACGATCCTTATGCACGAAATTCTCTACCCCTCTCTTTCACAATACGTGGAGGAAATGTGGATAAAGGTACCAACAAGCGTGGTTGGTGACATTTGAAAACTAGAAATATTCCTTTTTGAATATCAGAAAACCTATTTGCGTCGGCAAATTGTCGAAAACAAGTGAACACTAACGTAATTTTTTACTATAGTTAACAAAATAACACACACACACACGCACCCGCACGACTCGTCCCATAGCTGTTACCTAATACGCCAACTGCCTCTGTAAGCAAAATATTTTATTTCCTTGAATTTCGGTTCTTTAAAGGGAGTAAAAATATTTTTCTGATAATCATTATGTAACATGACGCAGATTTAAGGGAGAATAATGTTTGCTGATAGAAAATTAACGAATTTGCACTATTTTTAACGTATCTCCTGAAAATAAATCTTCGCATCTCTTCCTTTGAATTAAATTTGTAAGGGTTGCAAAGTGAGTTTCAAAAGAAAAAGAAGTTGAGAACATTTCAAAGTAGGAATGCGTTTTTATATTAATTGGTTGAGCAGTTGTAATTATATAACTTGGCAATTTCGTTTCTTTTTCTATCATGGTGTTAAACACTGCTTTCAAATAGGTTCCTTGCATTGTTGTATTCGAATAAAAAAAGAGCGACTCTCAAATAATAAATTACAATTACGCATGTTGTTTACAATGGGTAATAAGAATACATCGTTATAGGATTGTAGGAGTGGGTTTTTAGGTCGACTATAAGAACATGAATTAAATACTATTGTATACACTTTATAATGTGATGAATCACTTCTATCATTGGTGAGATAAAAGATGTGAATGCTTGTATATTCCAACTTCTGGTTTCTTTTCGTTAATTGATTGTTAGTAATGTTTGTATAATGAGTAGAAATTTTATTCTTGTTTTTTGGAACCGATTGTATTATATTAGGGTCATTTACAAACTGTTTTGGCACATGGTAACTAAATGTTCTCAACGCGTTTCACTTGTAGCGTACGGTGGCATGCCATTCTTTCGAAACAAGACCACGAGGCAAAAAATTGCAATGGCATAATAAATGTCATTTACTAATCAACGATAATCATACAAATGTGAAATATTTCATGAGTTACAGTAATATGAAATGTAAGTCAATTGTAAAATTTTAATTCGAAAATTGAACCAGCATTATTGTTATTTAAATGTGTTATACCAATGAAAATGAAACGGAAGAATTTCGTTTAAAAGTGAAATTTCATTCGTCTTTAAAAGCGCTTTGAAATGTTAATATTTTGCAAGCATTTTAAAAATAATTTCCATAATAGATTATGTGGATGCTTCTGTAAGACAGATTATCACAAAATTTCACCACAATGTTACTATAAATTTATAATAAACGTGCCCCCAACGTCTTGTTTCTCTCAGTTGCTCTGCTCCCTAAATGAACTGTATACTTCATATTGCCATTATATAAGAACCTTTCAAACTCCTATTCTAACAAATCAATTCATTTCATTCATTTAACATTTCCCAGAGAAATTAATATCTGGTTAGGGCTTTGTTTGAGGTCTTTCACTGAATAGTAGTATTGTATAGTAGATTGATAATTTCCTGCCGCATTGCTTGAAAACAATAAAAATACAAATTTCAATTTTGTACAATTTTCTCGTAAGTCTCATTCTTAGAGGAATAATTGGTTGATAGTAACTAATATTTATTTTAGCTTGGACATTACTGATTGAAGTAGGTAAAATGTAAAACATATTTAAACGTTTTTAGAGCTTCCTTTATGCGTTATAATATTTTTTTCTTCTTTTCTATGTTAGGGCTACTGAATGATTAAATCATTTCACACCAGAGAATGTATAAAAAAAACTATTACACGGTGCCCAAACAGACCTTTCATAGCATGCTGGCCTGTGAAGACAAATTAAATGATAATAATGGGGAGGATCCATGTGCCATTAAGATACATTGATCCTATTAACACCTCGCATTTTGGTGCTCGTCCCGGGGAGCTGGCGTCATATATTTCCCATCGCGGCGTGCGGGGCCTAAGAAGTCAGCGCCATCCTCGGGCGGCCCCTCTGGAC
The DNA here is from genome assembly GCA_017312745.1 of Gryllus bimaculatus. Classification (NCBI taxonomy): domain Eukaryota; kingdom Metazoa; phylum Arthropoda; class Insecta; order Orthoptera; family Gryllidae; genus Gryllus; species Gryllus bimaculatus. The sequence goes on along the minus strand of BOPP01000039.1, from coordinate 7,478,849 downwards.
CTGAATTGAATACAATACGCGATGGGAGTGTCTGCATTAACAGGTGCTTTGAGCCAGATAGCTATTTCGCTTCGTTGCCAATGGCCAGGATTAGTGGCTATTATAGTAATAGTCTCCCGTCCCCCTCAGCACGTGTGCCAAAGCTTCAGGCGAGTCCGGCCCCGCCCCGGCCCCGCTCCACCCCAGTCCGGTTCCACGTCTTGCGCCCGCCGCCCCCCCTCACTCGTCAATCTCCCTCTGTCTCTTCTCAACCGGCGCTCAGCTACGCTCTCCTCGTGCATTTATCCTTCCCCTTGTCGTCGTTCTCCTCGCTCGTGGCTCTTCCGTTACGGCCTCTCGCTTTCCCCGCGTTCCCCGGGAAGGCCTCTTCTTGCTGCCGCCTCCCGCAGTGTTCGGCCGTTTCGTAATTCTCCCTGACGCGCGACCTTCGGCTTCCCTCCACCCCGTGCCGACACATTTCGCCTTCCGCCCCCGACCTACCATACTACCTATTCGCATAATCTGTTTCCTTTGCGCCCCTCCTTAGCCCCTTCAACCGACCCACTCAACGGCTCGTTCCTGCTGATCTCGCTACGTGCATTGATCTTGCTTCGCCCTCGCTTCTCCCCATTGCCTAACGATCCATGACTGATCTTCCCCACAACTCTCAATCCCGGTAGCTCGATATGTGATGCATTCACGTTCCTCTAGAACCTTCGTCCCTTTCCTCTGCCTCCGCGCTTTCAACATCCGCAGCATACCATACTCTCCCGACACTTCCGATGCTCGCGACACGCTAAACTCGCAACACTCGACATTCCCGACACGTCCGACACTCCCAATACACCCGACTTTCCCGATACTTCCGGCACTCGTGACACTCCCGACACGCGAGATACTCGCCACACTCGCGACACTCCCGATACCCCTCACTTCGGACACTCCCGACATCCCTACACTCCGGCGCTCACGACACCCTCGGCACCCCCGACGCTCCCGTCATCCCGAATCCTTCGGAATCCTCCATTTGTGTCCCCGATGCGACCACTCCAATGAAATTACCGTTTGCGTTACCTCTGCCACCTCTGGCATTCCCTGACCACACCACATTCTCGAAACATTCACACATTCCATCACAAGTTTTTTACGACAAATCTGCCCCGTTTCCAAGACTCAAGCTCTTCGCTATATGCTATAACACTTTCGTTTCACTCCTTCTCCCCCCACCCCGGTACCTTCATTCATTTCACGGCGGCTTCCGCGAACGAGCACCGAACTCTGCTTCTGCCACTGCTTTTGCTTCTGTCTCCGCCACTCTCCTCGTTATCGCTGCTCCGCCAAACCCTTTCCCTGTGCTTTGCCGTTTCGGCGACTCGCTTTTCCTCGCTTCGCCCCCTCCCCTCCACGCCCGTTCCGCTTCTCTCACTTTAACGCGAATTCTCGCGCTAGGTAATTAAAATATTATACCTCATGCATAGCGCTCACGCAATCTCGTATTCCCTGCTCTACGCTTGATTTGGTACCGCATGGCAGATTACTCCCTTATCCGTAGCTCATCAGCACGGGAGAATATCCTACCAAAAATATGTGGAAATTGATTTACGTTGGAAAAGCAGAAGCTCGCTTTATTACATTGATTCTGCGCGAATCGTTGTCTCTAGGTATCATTTTCGCAGTTAAAAGGTTAAACAAGGCTTTATATATTGTTGATGGTAAATTTGTTCACATTTTATTTCATTTGTGATGAACATCGAACCAGTATTACGAATAACATTGAAAAGAATTTGACACTGTCGTTCACAATTGAATGGTTTTTGATTTTTTAAACTACAGTTCAGAAATCTAAATTTCCAGGTAAAAGAGAAAACTGTCTGTCTTGATTGTATTGGTATATTGTGTAACGAAGTGAACGTGTCATTTCTTAATGAAATTTATGACAGTCCATTTAGAAAGTGATTTGCCCATAAAAATAAATGTTTATAAAGATAAATAAGTTGTGCCAGTGAGTGTTGAAGAGAAATACTCTGTTCAGGAAGAAACAAAGTAGTTCATGTACAAAATTACCCAGTAACCAGATAACATAAAAACATTTTTCCTTTTCTTATATTCAGTAATTTCAATGTACCCTAATTCTTTTAATTTTATAAGAATAAGATCGACAAGGAAATACAGATATTAATATTTTCTATCCTTAATGGTGATATTAATAGTAATGTTAAGAACTAAATATGACAGTTTTACTAAGCAATTACTAGCTGTCAGAGCCCCACTGTATCGGCTTCATACGCGAAAACTAGGATACATGATTCGTTGCGTGAATATAAAGCACATAGTTTAGGTAAAAATAAAAATCTTTCTTCTTCATTTTCTTCTTCTTTTTCTTCTCTGCTTCCCTTCTACTTTCTTCTTTCTTTTTCTTCTTGTTCGTTTCTTCTTCGAATTTTCTTGCCTTTACTTCCTCTTTTTCCCTTCTTTTTTCTTCTTCGCTTTCTTCTTCATGTGTATCTTCCATAAAACATCTACAACAATAGTTACTAAGATGAGTTAATAATACTTACTACAGATTCCAAATACTTTATCAACTTTTAAAAGCTCGCTCACCGTGGCAAGTTAAAGTGATAGCCTTGAAGTGTAGAGGTGATTAAAGTCCAAGGAACTGTGCAGTTTTTGTTTTGTTTGTAATGCGCATTGTGTCTCATGGTCCGAAGTATCATCGTTTGATTTTAAAATTGCTATACTCTATAGAAATTTCAATTAATCTGACGTCTTTCAGCTTGTTAGGAGCGCTTGATTATTTTAAGGATTAAACATTAAGGCTAGAACCTAGAACGCAAGTCAACTTATATGATGTGAAATATTATTTACATCGAATGACTGTTTTTTGACTGGCTGTTCTGATTAAAATTTCACTGGGTACTTCGGCGTTGTATGTTTTTTTACACCATTAGTATAAAGTCCTGCTCCTTTAAGTGGAAAGCCAGGACTGGCGATAAATTACACTTAAAAAATATATCGAGGAATTTTTTAAATAGACTTGTTTTGAATTCATATTTTGAAAATATTGAGTTTGTCACAAACAAAATTAATAAGAAGAACATATTTGATTAATTGTATTAACAGCATAAACTTTCTTGCATAGTTCCAAACTTTTTAGTTTTTGAAAATTCAGAGAGTTCAAGGAAGAGATGTCGGTGCCGTTTAAAACATACTTCTATCCTAAAAAACTAGTGGTGCCAAAACAGCAAGTACTTTCTCCCCCTATTTTCACGCAAAATTACGCGAAAAGTACTCAAATGTTAGAAAAATTGTACATGGCTTTATTTCAAAATCTACCTTTAAGGAACAGATTTCTTTAAAAGAAAAAGTTTCTATCTTTAATATTTTAGTTGTAGGAAGACTCCAAGACATTTTTGGACTTCTGCAATTTTCGAAAAATCAGGGTTTTCAACGATCAAGAGACCTGCTCCATTCTCTTAAACGTCCTTCACACTATTCAAAAAGAAAATTTTATCAAAAATGGTGGAACCATTTTTTAAAAAATTTTGAAAATGTCCCAGTGGTTCTATTCCATTTTCTAAATTAGCCCCCAAAATTAAAGTATTAGATGCTAATTCAAGGCGTTTCTCACAAACGGAGGGACGGACGGATAGACAGACGGACAGACAGACAGCCAACCAGCCAGCCAGTCAGACAGACACGTTTTGCCGTCTTTCGATTTTTTGGTATCAAGGACCCACAAAACATGGATTCAGGCTGCACCAGGTGTTAGGAAAGTTTTTTTTCTAAATTAGCAACTGTATTTATCCACTTCTTCCTTACCAGGGTCCTGTAATCCATTTTCTCGTATAGCATTACATAACTTTCTCTCTGTTTTTTAGTGTAGTGAATGTATGTGTAATTGTGTGTACGTAAGGGTTGAGGATAGGACAAGGAGGATAATAGGAAGACAGGGAAGAGACAATAGGAAGAGGAAGGAACTATCACGCACGGTCCGTTTGTTAGAGTATTGCTCCGTCATTCGCCTGGCGCTAATCGAAGAAAGCGCAGAAAACTACAGAGCAGAGCAGCCGGCCGCTAGAATTCTCCCCTAGACAGCAACTGAACTGGACCTTGCTATCCAGCTAGTGTCAAAAATCCTGCCACTTTCCGGACTCGAACCTAGGTCCTCCCGGTCAGCGGCACAGCAGTGACATCTGGTAACGTGATTCACTTCTCGACACCCGTCCGAATTATTATAACTCAAATTATTCCGTCCCCTTCTCCGTCAATAAATTCTTATAATTTATCTGCACGGCGGCCCACTTGTTTGTGCCGCGAATGTGTCACGCGGCATTCAGCGTCTCCTTGCTGAAAAACCACACTACTCCATGTGCGCTCTGTTCCTGTCGTAAATTATCTGTGCGTTGCGATGGGTCACCTAACATCCCTGTCAGAGGCTGGACACGTGATCGAGACGCGTGTGCATGAGAGTACTAGCGTATGAGCGTATGCGTATGGGCTGGAGCATTCGCGAACGTGGGTGCGAGCGGACATTCAGCGCGATAGTTCGCGAACATTGTGACAAAAGAAAACAAGACCGTCGGACGTGCTGGCGTGTGTGCGTCGCTGCAATTGAATGCAGATGCGCGCGCACCGTTCTTGGACTGCAACTCGCGGATGAGTAGCTCTTCCCGACGGCTGAATCTTTTCGCTGAATGAACGCGTCTCTAAACGGGAGAGCTTCTATTAAATCCAATAAATTATTTGCAGATAAGAATCAAGTTTTCCAGGTGCGACAAGCACTGAAATGTCGTCGTCGTCAGATATTTTTCTCTTTTTGCTTTCTCGCCTTACTTCGTATAAAGAAAAAGTGTTGTTAACTTGCACAGGAAATCGGCGATTTTTCCTCGGAAAAAGTGTTATTGCTGAGCTCTGGTAAAGAAGTGGTGGATAAAGATTGTTCCCATATGTAGTCAATTACTTCCTTGAACACATTCTGCATTTAGAATCTGTTTTGTGGGTTATTGATACGGAAAAATCGATTGGCGGCGAAACGTCTGTGTGTCTGTATGCCCGTCCGTAGATTTTCACATAGAATGATTGCATGTCAACCCTCTTCCAGAAATAGATAATGCAAAAATCCAACGGCAGACTAAGAGAGAAGTCATATATTTAGGACTTCAGCTTGAAACAAACTCATCTGGAAAGACCACACTACCACAATAATGAACAAAGCATATAACAATGAAAACACTTTACCATTTCATGAATAATAAGTCAATTCATTTAAAAACATGTATTTATAAATTGATTATTCTTCCACCTCACGCATGTTCCATAGGGGTTCCTCAACACAGACGAATCTACATAAACTCCAAATAATTCAAAACAAAACCCTTCGCCGAATAATAAACGCTCCATGAGTTTTAATGAACGATTAAATTCATAGTCTAACTGAAAATTGTCCCACTCAAGAAATGGATATAAAGACTCTCGGAACGCTTTTTTTAATATTCCACCATTATTTCCCAGCACTGAGATATTCAAAAATCTTCTGCAATCACCTTAACTCTCTTCTCAAAACCATCCCCGAAAACGAAAAACAACTGAACCGCATTTGTAGCAACATTTGTACTGAACCAAATTTAAGAAAAAAAAGCCATTATGAACTACGTGAGTTAACCGGACTGTACATTTATTTCAATCACTTCAAAAGTGTCTTTCAGTTATTTTAATTGAGGTTTGTTTTGTTGTTGCTTTGCTTATTAAGATTTATTTTTTCTCATGAATGTATTCATTCATTCATTTATTGTTCTTCTCAAAAATTCTGTGCTGGTTCTCTAATTCTTTGTAAACTTATTTGATTTCAAGCGTTTCCAAATTGCGTATATTAAAAAGTTCAAGGTTTTAAATAAAATGTAACAAAATTACTAACCACAAAAACAAAACAGCTGTAACTAAACACCTTCAAAAGCAAAACTTGACGAAAAAAAATTGAAAAAACCAAATGTCTAGGTTCCTCTTTACGATGAACACACAATGAAACGAAAGGAAGAAAGTCTGTACTATAACTAAAGACACCACCGCATAATGTACCGATACAATCTTTATGCTAATCTTAAATGGTTTTGATTTTGTTTTAGGAAAGCTGTATTTGCGCATTCTGAGAGAAGCCAAACGCCATTCACGGTGAGTAACAAGCATTTCTTCATATTCAAATAACAGGTGCAACAGATGTATGAAATTGTCAGAATTGATTGATTGATTTTCCGGTTCGTCAATGAATAAGATCATTATCCCGAGAGGTGGCAGTTTTCCTCCACTGGAACGTGAGATCCTGTTTCGATTTGTATTCCACATCTGTTAGCTGGATTTCCACGCATTTTCTCCATCGGAGCACCACCCCAGCCCCGGAAAGATAGCATCCCTCTGTTGTCCCGACATGTAGGACTGTAGCACTTGTAAAAGTGTGTGAATGTGTGTGTGAAAGGGGAGAGGAGATTTTAATAAACTTTTGTATATTATTTATTTATTTTTTTAATAATGACTGAGAAGGTTCAAATGAAGCTTCATCCTCAGTTTTCTGTATATTTTCAAGCGCACTGGAACCTGCTATTTCATTGATAGTCAATCGTCAATCTGTCAGTTGATTGAATGAAATACCGAACTGTTCAACTCATAACAACATACAGCGTAGTTGCGATCCGATCATATTCCGAAAATTGAAAATGTATTTTTCTGCATTGGTGTTTTAGATTGAGGAGTCGTAAAAAAAGGTTTTGTACAAATCGTGTGTAATTTTATGATCCGTGAACGATAGCTAAAGAGTTCGTATGTAATGAACGCAGATTTTCGGAGCATCCTACCCCCAGCATTTGTTCTATAAACCATTTTGATATGACCTCTGTGACGTAGATTTATTATTTATATTGTAATTTAACGACATTTCCCCCTTGGCCTCATTTCCGCTTGCTTTCCTTAAACACTTTTTCTTGCAATCGCAAAAAGAATTGGTTTCTATTACATATCTGTCAAAACTATATGTGCTAACATCTTGCAGTAAGGTAGTGTAAGCATTTTTGAGAAATGCTTTGATGAATACTCTTTTTTCCATCTGTGAAAGAAATGCTATTTTAGAAATGATTCCTTATCGGAAGTAAAGGTGTCATTTCTTCGATGTATGTTTATACTTTTTTTATAATTCTCGAATACTATTCCGTAAAATTCTCTAGTATGTTGTTATTTTTAGTTACCTCTTTTCATTTCTTTTCATTTCAACTCTGCTTTCATTTCCAGTTTCTTTTCCTTTAAAATAATTAAAAGGAAAAAAATCAATTCTGAAGTAAAATCGAATTTGACTTGCAATGGCTTAATCTTGTAGTAGCAACCATATTTTTTCGGTCATCCGCTGTGCGTTTTAACTTTGTATACGATCCACAGTCGATCTCACTGATCATGGTCTTGTAAAAAGTATTCGGGGAAGTTCTGAAATTGATATTTTGATATTACAATTATATGTTTACCCATTACTTCCCTTTACTTACTTTTTTCTTTATCAGATTTGTCTTTGAGGGTTTTCTTCAATACATTCCTGCAACTCCTATTCTAATTTTTTCCTGCTTGGTTACAAATCACCAACATTTAGCTAACTTTAATGCATTACTAGCTTTAATTAACATGAACTATTCAATATTACATAGCACCAATTCAGTACTGTTTAAATCATTTCTTGAAGTACATTTTTACAAAGTTAAATATTTTATCCTGCGTCTGATTTGTAACCCAGTAATTCGTTCATAATATAGGAACGGCTTTTTTCAGATCAGTAGACGAATTTTTTGACAGATTCTAAAACAGTTGTGCATTACTCATCGCTCTGCTAGAAGTATTCTTCAGTAAGCCAGTTGAGCAGACTGCCAAGTATTTATGCCTCAAAATGTTAGTTCAGTGGATGTACTTTGCAATATTTTTCACGAATAATTTACCTTGATTTGATGTAATCCCTAAAAGAATATTCTTGAAAAAATAATGTTGAAAAACATATGCGAATATGTATGCGTATAAATTAAGAAGGCATTTTGCGTCCGTTTAATTAAATAATCAAACGAATGTAAACGGACAGAACCATAAGAACCGAATTTAAGAGACCTCACGTTGTTTGCTTTATTCAGGCGTTTAATGAAACTTGTAATAGACTAAATTTTAATAAAAGATTAGTAATGTAAATAAGATATCTCAAAAAAGAAGTTTAATGTTTAATTTTCTTGTATTCTATTTGCATAAATATATTGAAATCATGCTAACATTATTCGTTTGATGGAATGATAAAAATAATAGAGAATACACCAGGTCGAGCACAAGTTGTGAAATAAATGCTAATCATTTCTACTCGTTACTCATCCACCAAACTTCCCCCTTTCCAATTGGACTCGGCATTAGTGAGTGTCAAAAAATTGATCTGTTTATTAATGTCACAATATTTTTCACTTAATGCGATAATAAATTGTTAGCTCCTTTTTTTATAACACTCCCTATGAGCACTTATTTGATTAATTTCAAGCATTATTTTATCCTTGATTACCTTGATTAATATCATTATTTACTCGGAATACACTAAATAGCTCATGTAGGTTACTTGTTTCACAGTCGATATTTGTGAGTAGGACTAGCCATTCGATAGTAATTGCATTCTATTACCCATTCAATCAACAGCGTTTCACCCGTGGTCGTTGTCAGAAATTTCCGTTTTCCTGAAATCGAGTTTGCCGCGCCTGTATATTAATACACGCACTTGGGTTGGCTAGAGGTGTAATTTAAATACTAAACCATGCAATGAAGTAAAAAATCCTGTAAAATTGAAGGTTTTTTTAAAAAATTCCTTTTCATCTTTTGAATTGCTGGTTAATTCTTCATTTCTCCTTCATTGGAAGAACGACGCTCTATTTCTCCGAAAGAAAAAATAACATTACACAGTGTAGAGTTCAAAACATCGGTCGGCGGAAGCTGTTCGCCAGCTTTCAATGTCAAAGTTGTTTATATTGCTAAATAGTATTATTTTTATTAATTATACTTATAACTTGTAAGTCATAACGATGATCGGATTGAACAGGATGTTTCTTCGAAGGAATGGTCTGAGGGAGAGATCATTCAATCCAGGATACATACGGCTGCGGTTTTATTTTGTCTTTGAATCCGATTAATATGTCATTGGTATCGCTATATTCGTATAAGTGACTGTCTTAGGGGAAGATCTTTCAGTATTCATTCTTATTCTTGATTTTCATTGCGCTGACTGTTCCTTTTCTACTTGTTTAATGATTGATTGATTGGGGTTTAGGAAACCTTCAGCAGGTAGGGTTACCAAGCCCCATGAGATGATCTAATGAGCACAAGATGCAGATAAATATATGAGACGAATGATCTTGTAGAAATTGTGAAATGAGAATCTTGCGAACCGGGAGAACCCCGAAAAAAACAACAACTGCTGAGTGCTCGCTTTATCCACCACAAATTCTTCATGGTCGGAGATCGAACCCGGCCCTCGCCGGTGCAACACATTTGCGCTAGCAATTTCATTACGAGTCTGCCTTATATGTTGTGTTTTTAATCTTTAATCTTTTCCCAAAAGAACAGGTACCTTTAAAATTGTAGACAGCAGAATTTTTATGTTTAATTTATTGCATATCAAGTAAAAATTAATATTAAACATATTTTTGTCAGTCATAAGTGACGTGAAAAATTAGTTTTTAACGAAAATGAACCTTGCGTTATTCTTTTAATGGAGCCATATTTTGTTGAAAATTTTAAAAATGTGCCAGAGACTTCATATAAAGTACCCATCAAAACTGAAATATCAGTTTCGAATTAATAGGTTGTTCACAGACTGACGGACGGACAGACACGTTTTGCCGTTATTCGATTTTTTAGTGTCAAGGACACACAAACATGGATTTTGGCTACACCACGTAAGAGAGATTTTTTTTCTAAATTTTGCAACTGAATTAATCCTCTTTTTTGTTACCAGGACCCGGCAATAAGAGTTTTTCTGCCGGAAATTACATAACTTTCTCTCTACTGCGAAAGCGGTAGCGAGAAAGTAAATACGATTCTGCTTCCCTGAATGACCAGCCAACTTAGTTCAACATTCGAAAGCTCGTTGCATTTTCAACCATGTTAGAAGACCAATCAAAATTACGTAAGACATCATTCGGCCTGCACGAGTTTAGCCCGGTAAGATTAATTCGTTTCCAGCAATTTGATGGAGTAAGGTGTCTAACGATCAGTAGTGTACGAAGAGACATTTGTTAGATGAAACGGAGCGAATTATTTTGCAAATCGTAATTCTATTTTGCTCGAAAGAAATATTGTGAATTCTGTTTAAGAGGTCGTTACGGTTTCGGTAAAAAAAATGACCGTTAATGAGGTGAAGGGTAGCGTCTAATCGTGCTAATTGCTGTAAAATAAAATAGGTTTGCGGTAAAATCATTTTAAATACCTTAAACTACAAAAATAAACTTAAAATACACTAGAATTACAAATTATACAAATTATAGAAAGTTCTAGCGTGGATTTACTAACTTTTTGCAAAAAAATATTTCATCCTTAGTAGTTTACATTTCTTTTTAGCTGCGTAGGTTTCGAATTTTTATAATTTAATTAATATGGTATTCTTAAAAATGTCGGCTCGTTTTCTCCGCTAGACCCAATCACCCTCATGAAATGCACTTTCCGTTCTACCGAAACGAACTCCCAAGCAGACTTCAAAATGCAATTCACCTTTTGTGGGCAGGGAGTGAAATGTTCACGAATGACCATTAGATCGGTTTCGCGCACGCAGCGTAATCCTCCGTCGGCCGAAAATGCGTAGTCTCAGAAAGATATTCAATCAATTGCATATCCAACGCTCTGCCGCATCTTATTCTATTACTATTCAAAATCGTTAGATGTGACAGATGTCAATCTACGAAATGAACTTGGCCGATTAACGCGGGCTTCATGAAAAAATGTTCGCATGAAGTGACCGTTTAATCGAAGTAGCCGTTTGAGTTAGATTCACTGTAGTATGTATAATTAAATACAATTTGAGATATAATTACTGGTGCAGTGAAGAAAAATGTTATGGAAATTCGAACGTGCACGATATGGAAGGGGCACATTGTAATGTTATGGCTTATTTCAGGAATTAGGTACAAAATTAATTAAATAATTACGTCAAAAGATGTTTAAATTACCATTTGGGTTGTAAATGGTAGTACATCAAAAACTGCAGACGAGGCCGGAAGCTCATTGTACAGGAGAAGCGGGCTAGAACGACGTGAACAGCATATTCCCTTACTTGCACACACTTATTCTTAAATACACAACACTTCTACAAATGCTGGGAGACTAGTCCCTCGTAGGGAAGATACCTGAAATGGAAAATTCCCTGCATGCCGACGTGTAAGTCGGTGCCGGATCTCACTATCCCGCGGAGGAGGAACACCTCCATGTTCAGGCTTACAAATTCATTACACTAACGGGACCAATGTCAATAGCAGTAGACGTTCTCAGAAATATCAATCAACACAGTAACATGAGCAACGACACGAGGTAAAGAGAGTAAATCTTTCGAGAGACAGCCACTGGAACTGGAGATACAGAAGGTAGAAAAATAAAGTTTCTCCTAAAAAGCGAGTAGGTGTTTGTGATCGACGCCATGGCCAAGTGAGATGGTCGAAATTCTACAAACTTATAGAAACGAAACATGTATGAGGAAGACATAACCATCTCTGTGGTGAGGGGTTGCTTACTAGTGTCTGAACCCCTAGTGTGCGGATTCGATCCCGGCCGAGTTGCGCGGATTTTCGAAGAGCGGAAAATCCACAGTAGTCATGTCACTCTTGAGGCATGTAACAGAACACTGGCAAATGCCCGACAAAATTAAATTCCTCCGACAACATCCCGCCCTAACGAGCTCTCACTTTCTTTCAACCAGACAGTTCGAATATAGTTCACTGAGACCGACATCTGGCGGAGGAAGTGAGGGTCAAATCCCAGGCGCATTTAGGGGACCTCCCGCGAGGTGCACCTTCTTGTAAAAGGTCCCAGACCCGCGTCGGAGGTAGGCTTCCAAGGAAGCCTGGGTCGAAAACTCGGGTGCGGAACACCGCCTAAGGCAGTCTCCCCCGTAACAATTCCGCACGCTAAATAAAAAATAAGTGCATAACTACCTGTATCCGATCGTTGGACGAAACCGTTGTGTTCTTTGGGGGATTTATAAGAGCTGTAGAAATTGGAGAAAGAAAAAGAAGGTAAAGTTAGTTTTATTTAAAGAAAATGTTAAGTGTTTGTTAATGAAACGTTAATAATTGCAATTTTTATCGGATTACAAATAATATTAGTAAAATTAGGTGTTGTAATGTTTTGTTAGTCTTATTATTGTAAACAACTGTGTAATCAGGTTACTGAAGATCAATCATGGCTCTGAAACCTATAAATTTTAATCGCAACTGTGCATAGTAGTAGTAGTAGCAATACATAGATCGTGTGCGATCCTTGGTGATCCCCCTAAGATGGTAGATCCCCCTAAGATGATCCCCCTAGAAAGGTTGGATGCCACCAGCCTCTTTTCCGACCCTGGATTCCTTGGAAGCCTTCCTCCGATGCAGGTCTGGGGACCTTTGGAGCAGGCGCTTTGCGCGGGCGATCCCCTAATAACCCTGGGGCGTGACTCTCACTTTCTCCGCCAGATGTAGGTATGAGTTAACTATATTCGAACTGTTTGGGAGAAAGTGAGATCTCATTAGGATGAGATACCGTCAGAGGGATTTAATTTTGCTGACCATCATCAAAAGTTCTTTTACATGCGACAAGGGTGACATGGCGATAGAGGATTTTCGGCCCTACAAAAATGCACGCACCTCAACCGAGATCAAACCCGCGCACTGGGGATTTAGAGGCCAATAAGCTAACCCCCACGCAATTAAAACAAAGTTTATCTCGAGCTTACTAATAATAAAAGGTTTGCGTAGTCTATTTTGTTAAAAGCCATATTAGTTTCAGTGTAGTGGGATACCATATTCAAATAATGAACAATATTATTGATTTCGAAGAGAATATCGTTCTGCACTTTTTGATTTTGTTATAATTGTACAAGATTTGATGGCTTGTATCTTTTGTATTTCCTATGTTACAGAAAAGTATAATTGGCTGCTGTGTAAATTGCTTCCTCCTGCTTCTGTATCTAATTTATTAGTATTCTACAAGTATTATGAGGGCTTTTGTTTCATAATTTAAATCAGTGTCATCAATTAAATCCGTGTTACATAATCATCATGTCCAAACCCTGAGCTTGCATAATTATTTCATTACATTTTGTTGGTGTATAAAATTTGCAATCAGAAGCATGTTGTATTCCTCTATTTCAGTCATCATCTGGGCAGTGCAATAATCTGTGACCCCACCAGGTGATGCGACTCTTCTTTCCTGAAGCCTGGGCAGATCATTGATCTGATATGTGGGAGACGGAGAGAGCTAGAGGTCGCAGAAGCGACTTCTGAGACAGATGGGATTGTAAACGGCTTTCTTTGGCATTTTACAAATCCGAGTAGTCAATAAAAATATTTACCGCTTCCCATTTTTAAACAACCGATGTTCATATTCTTTGAACCATGTGTTGCCAAGCGTCCTTGTTTACGTGACATGCTCCAGTGACCAGTGTTGTTTACTCTCTTGCCTTAAAACAGTAGTGTAATAGTTCGCTGTGTATCGGCGATTTTCCGACCGAAAAAAACTCCTTATTTCCTGGACCTGGATACGAGAAAGTGGATAAATATTGGTCCTGTATGTTGTAAATTATTTCCTCCATGTTGTGAAGTCAAAACCGGTATTTTATGAATTCTTGATGGAAAAAACTCAATTGACGGCAAAACGACTGTCCATTCCTTTACCGGTGCTTTGGGAATGGAGGGGATGAGGGCATTGGTGTTCCATATTTCCTTAAGTTGTCATGTCATATAAAATAATGGCAGCATATTTGAAAGATGCAAAGGAATGTTGGTTTTTCAGATGTTATTATCCACTAACACACATCTTGTAAATTAAAATGTACACCTGGAGTTCACAGTACTGGTTCGTGAAATGATAAAGCGATAACGAATCAATGAAAATTGAGGTGTCGTCTGGAGGGGTCATTATGAGCAAATGATCAGTGTAATCAAGATCCCATTGTTACAAAATTATTAATAGATGAATAATTAATTGTTTTCTCATGAAATGTTTTCTACAAACATCATATAATCAAAATAAAATTCACTCACTTTCCTTACCATTCATAGTTCATGGTTAGGATGTTTATAAAACTCAAGAAACTCTATTAAAAAATTTACTGTATCTTACAAACAAAATCCTCAATATGTAGTGCATACAGATACATTTAATGTATTATGTAACATTTATGTAATCATTGCACAAGAGTGATAATTAAAAACACGTCTTTTCAGATGATTTCCAATTATGTGAATCGAGATGTTTACGAAACTATTGGTATGGAGAATTTTTATTTTTAAATCATTTAAGTGCAGTTCTTTGAGTTACAATTGTTTGCTTTATATTATAGAGGAAAATAATCAGCAGTTTTTGAGAAAATATATTCTTCAAAATTGCATAAATTTCATGCTCAAATTCCCCGAAGACGGACAGACGGACGGACGGACAGACGGACGGACGGACGGTCGGTCGGACGGTCGGACGGTCGGACGGTCGGACGGTCGGACGGTCGGTCGGTCGGACAGACAGACAGACGGACGGACGGGCGGAGGGAAGGACGGACGACAAGAGGGAGGGACAGACGCACCGACAGACGGACCGATGGACAGACGGAGGGATCGACGGACAGATGGACCGAGGGGAAGACGGACAAACGGCAGGCCGGCCGGCCGGAAGGAGATACGGACATACGGACAGAGATATACGGAGGGACAGGCAGAAGGACAGACGGACGGACAGACACATTTTGCTGTCAATTGTTTTTTCAATATTAATGATCCACAAAGCATGCATTCTGACTACACATGTTAGAGGCAGTTACTATAGTTATTAGTAGAACGTGTTATTATATACAAAAACAAAATTTATCCACTCTTTTGTTATCAGGGCTCGGTAATAGAGGTTTTTTGACGAAAATACACAATTTCCCGGAGCACGATTACAATACTACCATCTTACGCAATAAAGTCGAGAAAATAAAATGTAAAGGTATGTGAAACAATATATTAATTTAACATGGACCGATACTAGGAAAATGTTGAAAATCCCCAGTCTAGACGGGACATTCGCCCCAGCGTAGGTGGCTCACGGCATCAACTGATATATCTGTAGTGCCCTGAATGGGAGTTCCGAAGGGTCGTGTTCCGAATGTGGCAGGATTTTTGAAATTAACTAGATAGGTAGGTCGAGTTTAGCCGCTGTGTAGCGGTCGGCTTCTCTGATCAGTAGTTTTCCGTGTTTTCTGCAATCCAATGCTGGAGGAGATCCCTTATAATCAATCTATGGTCCGCGCGCGATCGCGGACTCCGTACCACGGACCGGGCGCGTTTCTTCTTGTTCCTTGTCTACTCCTCACTCTAAGGGGTGGCGCGCTCACGCAGGCACACACACACACACACACACACACACATGCGCCACACTACCGCAAATGTTGGCTGATTAGTCCGGAGCCAAAACTTGGCCCCTCTGAGGAAAATACCTAGCTTAATGCACCATAAACCACAATTGGAAATACACCATATACGAGTCTGTGTTTATCATCATTATGACCATTATTACTTACTATTTTTATTATGTATCACGATTTTTTCGATTATTTACTCCTTACTTTCCGTCGAGTGGATGCGTATACTGTAGCGCGCTCGGAAGGTGTTCTTGTGTTTGTTCGGGATAGTGTTCGGGATCGAATTCGGGAGCGCGTTCTGGAGCATGTTCGGGTGTCGTCGGGAGCTTGCGCCGGAGCGTTTTCGGGAGTGGCGTTGGGGGCGTAGTCGGATGCGTGTACGGGAGCGTGTTCGGGGGTGAGTCCGGGTGCATGGCCAGCAGCGTGTTCAGGAGCGTGCTCGCTTATCTGTTCTTTGCCGGGTCAAGTCGTGTGTTTGGGAGCGGCTTCATGCGCGATTTGTGAGATGGCTCTGAAGCGAGTGGGAAGCGGATACAGCAGCGCGCCATGCAGGAGAGTGTTCGAAGGCAAATCCAAAACAAATGGGTTTGGCGCGGGGAGGAGGAGGAGAGAACGGGTGCCGCGAGAGCTCGATGCCGACGGAGAAAAGCGTTGGCAGCGAGCGTTGGCGGGCGCCGGTCGGCTCCGGCGACGGCGCGTCGTCCGCCACCCGACCGCAGGCTACGAAATTTACGAGGCGCTGCGGTGGTCGCGGTGCGTGCGCGCGGTCGCCTGGTCAGCCAGCGCCCCCCCCCCATGGCCGCGCGTCAATCATGGCGTGGTCGCTACCGTACACCGTGACGACTCACTTCGCCCTCAGAACCTGCACGCACTACACTCCGTTCGAAGCGTAGAGAGCACTTTAAAATTCGTTTTCATTTTGCCCAAAACGAACGATGCGCGAGTTCTACAAATTTTGTACATGCGGTATAGCGTTCAAACACGAACAAAATTCATCACACTTGGAATGTAACGATTTATGTGATATAGAATACGAGTAGTTCTCTAGACTTCCCCGCCAAGTTCCATACAAATTCAACAACTAGAGGAATGCGTTGTATTATCCGTACACGCTCCCAAACCCGTTACCTGACACACCTGAACCAGCTACTGAAAGCTTCCCGAACACGCTCGTGAACCTTCCTTCGAACGCTCTCCCGCTCCCGCTTGCGAATCTGCCCCCGCATCCGTTCCTCTTCCAAACCTCCTTTCCTTATTCCTCTCCCTATACCTCATCTCCAACCCGTTCCCTTAGAGCGCGGAGTTCCTGTTACCTCTTGCCTCCGCCTAACCCCATCTCTGTAGGTGCTCCTCCTGTCACATATATTTTCGGTCCTGTCGCTCTCCACCATTTCCTCAATCATCACCTTCAGATCGTCCGCGTTTCTTGTGTCCCCGGACGTTTAGGAAGAGGTTACCCAAGAAACTGGTTTATAGGGAGATTCAGTCTTGCATATTTTATTGAATTATGTATTTTTTTTTTTCAAATCCACTTGCATTCCGTTCCAAATCCACGAATCGAAGTGTTTTCCAAGTATTTATCTAGACCTCCCCTTCAAGTAAATGTAAAGTATGTGAGGTAAGTCATTAGCGAAAATGTGAACAAAACGCATAATTTGATATTTGATGCAATATTTTGATCTGAATTTGAAGAATTTGTATGAAGTGTACCTGTGAGAGTAAAATAGACTGGGTCTAAAATACGAGTGACTTGTCTTATGCGAAGGAAAATGTACAATTTCCATCTTTAGTAGTAACGTAACCATACCATACTCGCCCGATGGAATAACGCGATGTGTAATTGATAAGTGACACCAAAATCAATTTCCGCCGAATATCAATGCTATACACTTCAAATTTCAACTGCACGTTTATATTAAAAAGTTATTATCTTCGCGCCAAACAAATTCCCAATTCAAGTAAATATATAAGAATCTTAATACACATCACGATTATTGTAACTAACTTACTACGTAGTAATTGTTTCTACTAAAAAATAAAAAAATATTACTCAAAGTGGCATTTTTAAACACGATTTAATTTTGACGTACGACTGTTTCAGTACTAATCTCAAGATTTCATTAGAAGTTTCGAAAATAAACATCATGTCAAAACGTTTTTTGGGAAGGGAATAATGTTAAATTTTGTGGTTTTAGTTCCATCGTGACTTCAGCTGCAATTCTAGAAAAGTGTTGGTTGAAGAGATATGCCACTTTCTCGGATTACTTGCTTCTCTTTCATCATCCTTTAAAATGACATTCTTTACTAAGTATCGAGGTGATGTGGTCGTATTTTTTACGACATTCCACATTAGTTTTGTTACTAGTGTTCAAAATATCCTGATTATTTTTTATTATTTTTGCTTGACCTATTACTGTTCTTCAAATTCTTTTGTATTCTGGGAAGTAGACATGGAAACCGGGAGATACGTTATGATGTTTAGAAATAAAGTAAACGTACCTTTGTTTTTACATCGTGTAAATATAAGTATTATTTTTCCGTGGAATGTTTTATTTTCCCTTTTTGAGTGGAAAGCATGCGTTAAAGTGAAATGAAAGGTTTGTGAAAAATATATTATATTTTTCATTTGTGTCAACAGCGTTATAAACTGTGTCCTATGATTCCTTCAGCAAGTAGTTCGTAAATCATTTTATGTTAACTTTAGTGAATGTTCTGCACACGCGTGTATTATTTATTGTGTGAGTGTTCATGTTATTAAAAATTTGTGCATCGTGGTCACTAACCTACATTAGTTTTATTTCATGTCTAGTTGTGGTTTTGTTGATTATAATTTGATCTATTGATTTTTGTGATTTAAATGTATTCCGTGTAGATACATTAATTGTAATATCTAAATTAAAAGAATACAGTAAATTGAGAAACTGCTGTTTTTCGTATGATTGGCACAGAAAATCAATATTGAAATCTAAATACAACAATGGATTTGAAAGATAGATTACTAATTTTGTTCAGAGTTCGCTCTATATTTTCTAAGAAAATGAAATTATCTAAAACTCGGTTTGTTGGAGGTCTGTAAATACAAAGTAAGATACTTTTGAGAGTAGTAAGATGTACGACTGTTATTTCAAAAACGTTTTCATCTGCATATAAATTCAATACTTATAAGAAGATAGAATGAATACCATTTCTTACGTTCAACCATCAGCATTGTGTCAACCATCACGTGTGAACCCTCTCATTGATATGTAGATTGTAAATTAAAGTGATATATTAAAGTAGTGAGTTATATGTAAATCGCTTTCTTTCCTCAATATATCTGGAACTTTCCGATACTAAAGTTTGATTACCCCTCTGCCATTCGCAATTATATGATTGAAACAAATGAACCACTGCACTCCTAGCATGATGCACCAAGCCCTGCCAACAAGTCCCTATCTCGATCAGATTTTTCGTTCAGTTCCTTTGGTCCTTTAAGTGAATACTGAGATGGGCCTTTGTTTTGCGTCTAGACATAAATGTACCTTCACTATCTTTTTCTTATGAAAAAAAAATATTGCCAAAAGCGCTAATGTCCGTCTGTATTCAGTAATCAACTTGTACATGGTTCAGGGTAGGGATCCCAGAATTAAGAAAACGTACACAGAACGCATTTCGTGATAATGAAAATACATTTCATGAAAAAATAAAAGGAGTCAATAATTGACGTCTATGCACTCCACGCACCTCCTCCAGGACCAGGAGAGGTCCAAGACCTTCAATATTTCACAGGACCTCCAGCGCAGGTAACGCGCTGAACGTAATAAACTCACGGCCGGCCTCGCTCGTGTGCTCGACGGCGACGCTGACTGGGAGGCGATTACAATGACAATTCCCAGCCTCCGACGCGGCAGCGCCCCGCGCGCTCAGCGCATGGGGCTGCATAGCGCCGACTGCGAATGGCGACCCGTACGTTTCCACAATGCTGACGCGAAAGGCAGTTTCAAAGCGGAATGCGGGCACGTGTGTGGCCCGACACACGTGCGTGGGTTGCTGATGCTGTTTCACAATCTGTGCCTGTACCGGCAGTGAACAAAGGGTTTGTGAAGACGCGCGTCTGAACAACAAAAAACACCCACTTAATTGGGACTCTTTGTTGGAAATGAAAACTTCCTACTTCTGCGTTTCAGTGCATAGTTGGGAATGTAACTAGATATGATAAATCGTAATAATATGTTATTTATATGTTATGTTAATTATTATTTTGTCAAAAACATTAAAAACTGTATTTGCCATGCGGGGGAAAAGATCAGTGCCCGTTTTCTCGAGTTACAGAATCCCTTTCCCTCAGTTTAACTTTAACATGTTAACGAACATTTTCATTTCAACTATAAATAGTTGAAAGTTGAGTAGAAGTTTTTTTAAAGAACAAAAAACAAAATAAATATAAAATTTAAATAAGTGCGGCATTAGTAACATTTGAAGAACTAGACATTTTCATTCCCGAGTTACAGAAAACTTTTTTCCAACTGTAAGAGAACTCCATATTTGATTTTTCTAGATTGCCAACAAAGTAGTTTCACTGCTAACAAATAAACTCATCCTCAGCTCTACTCCAACCTCTACAAGCAAAAGGAGAGTTAAACAAAACGTGCGAATACTGATATATAGAAATTTTTTATTATTTTTTATAACTCATTTCCCCCTTTTTTGTCATTTTGTAGGTCATTATCCTCTTTTTTTATGTCATTTTATAGGCCAAAGAATGTATACGTCATCGGATTTTGAGCCCTGGTTATCAATATTAATTCGATTAATGAAGAAACCGAGCTCAGGGTTGGGCATTTCATGTGGCTGATCGTTACAGAAAACGCTCGGCTGCCGCGCCTTCGCTGCCCGAGTGCGGCACTCCCGCAGCTCCTGAACAAATCCGTAATACCTTCCCTTCTCTTCCCATAAACCCTTCAATGGGGCTGAACTGCTTTCCTTTAACCCGGACACGCCACAGACGTCTTTGAAACAAATACTGGCCTACTCAAGCAGCAGACCAAGTAAAATTCGCAGTGCAATGCGATGAAAGAATTATCAGTCGCAGATTGCGCCCTCTCAGAACATTTGATCTTACCCACTGTCATTTTTAGTACCGTAGAACGGTTAGCACCCCTGCTGTATTACTGGGTCTCAAACTAAAGAAATTATTTAACGATGCGTGCTACAAACTGATTGTTTCAGAATAGGTTTGGAACTCCTCAAGGTCTCGCCGCCGGTAACGCCACAACAATGCCGCAACACCGGTGATGCTGATGTTTCGATCATCATATCGTGATCTTCTTCTGGACTGAAAGGCTTCAGGCTTCGATGCAGCGTCACCCTGAAAGCCACTCTCATGACTGGATGCGGAAGCATACACTCCTAAATAAAAAAGACCAACACTGTAGTCCTGAGAAGGATCATTGTATGATGGTCGAAATGACAGCCTTAGAGGATTCGGCACAGCTTCGCCTGGTAGCCAATCGTATGATTTTGGCCGTGAAGGCTACATCAAACATTCAATATAATAGTTAAAATAATCTTTATTAACTTTAGAACAAATTAATCACTTTTTAAGGCATGTTATAACGATTCAAATGTACACAAGGAAAGTGACAGATTCTCAAAGACAGATTTATTTAAGGAAAAACCTCTATTCTCAATACTGTAGTTGTATGAAAAAGCCGAAAAAATACGTTTGCAATTTTCAATCTCTCGGGGATTTTAACGAAAACGAGAACTGCGTCATTCTTACGCTATTAGAGAGATACGTATAATCGACAGTCATTTTAAGGAAATTTCGAAAATCCTGTCCAGGCTCTATGTAAAAAAACCTTCAAAAATCGAAATATCCGTTCCAAATTCGCTGGCTTCGAGTTAGGTTCAGATCGATCACGAACTAGGTCAATTTGGGAGAAAATCGTCAGAACGGTTCAGTAGGCGCTAGCGCTGACCACGGACTGACATGCAGATAGACAGACAAATTTTGTCTATTTTTTTCTTCAAGGTTTTCCACATAAATTTGTAGCGCGCTTAAAAAATGGCATAAGACTAATTTTCGTTGGTGTCAAAATTTTCATCAGTAATAAATAACGGGAGACATTCAGCCGGTGCCCCAACTCCTTAGCACGGTGTGACGGCCGTTCCGGTTGCGCTACTCTTAGTACCTAGGGTCTCATAGTAATTGCGCGAAATGCACCGCGCTTTCTGTGGGGTACATGCGCCGGAAACGACTGACGGGATGCACCGAGTGTGGGGGAGCGCTGCTGGTGAGCAGTAAAACCTGGGTGGCCGAGAATGATTTCTGCCAGTGTGGCCTTATAAAATATCGGCTCTGTATCTGTGGACTTAAATTTGAGTTGTTTTTTTTTTAAGATAAATATTGAAGAGTAGCGTTGCTTATAAATTTTGAAAAAATCGAGATTTCGTCGGGACGTATGCGGACTGAATCCTTTCCTAAACCATTTACCCGCCTCCCCAAAAAGGCACAGCCTGAGTGAGTCTCGTTCCGTTTTCCTCCTTAATATTAGGATTACTTTTTCGATTTTTCGTGGCCTGCTTAATGTTATATTGATCGACTGTAATTGATCCACTTATGTTTGTTTTGTATGTCCTTTTATAGCACTGCCAATGTTGAAAACCACTCTTAAAATTTGACGGAAACAAGACTTAATACTTATCACGAGTATCTTCTTACCCCGCTGAATGAACAAACACACATCTGAAGATTCCCCCATGCTCACCTGTGTTCGATATTTTCTTTGGGCTGGTGCGAGAACATATATTTGCCCTACTTCTGAATGCAAACCTAACAAACACCTTCGGAACTACCTAGTGAACGAACGAGATGCAATCGAGCTATGTCCTCTCAGGTTACAAAAATTGAAAGAGGATTACCTGGAAAATGGGGGTGAGGGAAAACAGACCGCGCTTCCTCTAGGCCGGACCTCTATTTCCTTCCATAATGGAAACTACACATGGAAGGTTATAACAATGATTTCAAAGAACTGAAAACAAAAGTGAAGCAGTGTTACAGTCAGCAAAACATTCCTCTTCGGACGGTACTTAGTTAATTGATTACATTTGAATCAAGTATTTTTTGTATAGAGAAATAATTATATAACAAAAAAAGTGTTGCAGAAATTTCCCTATTGCGTTCTGTTCGAATAAATTTTCCGTTTTCGAACAAACGAAGAAAGATTTTTCAACAATATCTTTATTTAGTTTCGCAAAATTCTTGAATTCGCAAACGGTTAGGGTAATTAATTGCACATAAGCTGTTCTCTGATATTTCTTGGAAGGCATATAATAATGTTAGCAAAAGCCGTACTCCAAATTGTGGACGTATCCTTGATTACGATGACGAATTTTGTGTCATGTTGATAAAAATATATTTTGACAGCATACGTAACAGAGACGTAACTAATTTATGTAATTTATTCAGGTATATTAAATAGTAGAATTTGACAGTTACAAATGGTGCATTAATTGACAATGTCCCTCCCTTTTTCACAAAAATTAGCGCGTTTATTTCCAGGAAATGTGTACGACGCGGTCGAATTCAAAATAAACATTCTATGTAATTATTTTTGCTACTTTCTTTTACATAAATAGTCAAGCTGAAGATGTAGTACTTTACAGAAAAAGTGGCAACAAGATTACGGGCGGAAGTACAAAAAAACAATTCCAATACAACTTTAAAAATATTGATTACACAGCAAAACTTTCTGCTGTTTTTAATGCATTCAACGTGCTTACGTTGTTTTTACTTTCTTAGAAACTTCATAAGAACAGAAAGTTATGTAATGCTGCAGAGTAAAGCACAGAAAAACTGGTATTTCGGGCCCTGGTACAGAAAAAGTGGTTTAATCCAGTTCTTAAATTTAGGGGGGGAAATCCTCTAACACGTGGTATTGCCAGAATCCGTTTCGTGGGTCCTTGATTTCGAAAAATGGATTCACGGCAAAACGTCCGTCCGTCAGTGAACAACGCTAGCGGCTAAAACGTTCAGACGATTTTTTCCAAAATTAATATTCTCCAATCGATCTGGCTGGTGTCGTGGTCCCTCGAATTTAAAACCGATATTTTTTATCTCAGTGTGTTTTCTGCCGGCAGCACGCATCAACTGCTGCTTAATATTTCAAATGCTTTCGTCATGTAGAGTCGTTACTTCACAAATCCTGTGTAGGTAATATAAAATGAGAAGTACAAAGAGAAAATGTACAAACCCGACCTTTCTTTTCTGTGCTCACTTCATGAATTTATTACAATAGTTCGCACTTCTGCGTCACTTGCTCATGTGAATCGCGCTGCCGCTCTTTTTAAATTTCCATCTCTTGCTTTAATCACCGTAGATTTTTTCTGAATTGTAAGACAGAATTATTTTTAATTTTATGATAATGGTCGTGGAACTGTTTTCTTTCACGGCTTGGTACATCTAGTAATCATGTACCTACCTTGCAATATTCTTCTTCATTCTTCGAATCATATGAAATTAAAGAAACAGTTAAAAAACCTGTTGACTGTGACGACTGTTGCAGATAAGTACAAATTCATGGGTTCCATTTATATACTGAATGAAGCGCAAATAAATCGTACTGATTTCAGTGGACAACATAATAAAATTACTTACCACCATTTCCCAGAGCTTTGCCTGAACTGCGAACTCCTTTTGAGATTTTCTGGCTAGAATTTAAAGTACTGTGTGTAGAATTTTTTCACATTTTCATTTTGTGTAATTAGATACAGATCTGTCAGTGTTTTGGTGTACTTTTTCACATGAAAAAAGTGTAATTTCTCGTGCAACTGGTAATTGCACAAAATCCTAGAGTGAAACTTATTCTGAGACTACTCACCTCTGTGGTAGTTTTTACTTATTTCTACGACTATGTCTCTATGTCGAGTAATGTAATGTCCGTAATGTTTGACGTTGTGATGTTATGCTTTGCTTCCCAGTCACGAAACGACTTCTGACGTTGCCTCAAATCTCAAAGACGTAATTGAAAGATTTTACCCATGTGCAGTTTTTAACAATGCCACTTTGCTAAATACTGCGATATATCTGCTTGCCAAAGTATGCACACAGAGCAGAAACGTTGAAGCCCGTAAAAGAATAAACTAAAAAATATTTTCTAAAAAATCTCTAAAACTTTCAATATCCTGTTCTTGACAACCTTTTTCTGTGGCACCTTTTTCAATACTTTATTCACCAGTGCCATGGCTCCAAGCGATGAGTTTGTTTACGGTAGTGGGGTGCGAGGACGAATAGAGTTATGAATGCAGATCTTCCTGTTCTGGAGAAGATTTTGAACGGATCTCGACAAGGGCGGCAGTTCATCGAGGGGCACGTCTTGAACTTCGGTAAAGGTATCTTATAACTACGTGTGATTCTTGACCTTGTTTTCAAGGTGTTCCCATCGACTGCGTTTGCAGATCGTCGCTGGATCACGGGAGGAATATTGCAAAACATTGACACGCATGAGTGTGAATCAAGTGTTTAATTAATACATTTTTTCTGCCTCGGATTTTCCTTAATGAAAGGAGAGAAGAGCAAAAGTTCATTACAAAATGGTTTAGTTTTGTCACACGCTGCCTTGCCAGTGACGGGGATTTCTACAAAAGCTGAAGATAGCTGGCTTGCCTTCTTCTGAAACTGATCCGCAGGTACAATAAAATCGAACCATCACAGTACCGAGCCTCTAGTATTATTTTCTAGACAATGGACTCAGGGTAGTTCTATCCAATACTTGTGGAAATGCACCGGACGCTTCAAACGCTAGACCTCACGTGCGAAGCTTCTCTCGCAGATATTTCGCTTCTGGAAAGGGTTAATTATTCGAATGCCTTTAACAGGGCGTGGCCTCTAGGTAGTCAAAAGATTCCAGCCCTCCTTTCCATTAATTGAACAAAAACAAAAAAACAACTAAACAGGACAGTTTTCCACGCATCATTTCTAAATATGTAGTTTTTGAAAATTCATGGATTTCAACGAAACTCAGACCCACGCCATTCTTTTAAGCATCCCTTCTATCAGTGGAAAAAAATTAAATAAAAAAATTGGAGTGATTTTTGAGAAAATATTTCTTTTCGAGAATTTGTATAAATCTCAAGCGCAAATCACGCGCGAACTACTCATTTTTTTCAAAGAATTGTTGAATTGACTTATTTTAGAGAGCTGATTTTTTTACAACAGACTTTCTCTAAGGCGAAATATCTATATCTTCAATTTTGTAGTTTTGAAATAATATTTTTTTCCATTTTTGAAAAATCGGAAAGTTTGCCGAAAGTAGAACTAGAAACATAGTTTTTACAGCCCTTGGATACATATGAATATAAAATTTAAAGGAAAAAATTGAACGGTTTTTGAGAAAAAATTGTTTTCAAAAATTTTTAATTGCCTATTTTTCACGCAAGATTGCACAAAAACTAGTCATATTTTCGAAAAATTGTAGATGATGTTATTTCAAGCTCAGTCTTTTAAAACAGATTTCATTAAGAAAACAATATATATATCTTCAAAATTATAGTTGTAACCCCAAGTAACCCCAGGACGCCCCAAAAAATTGCACGTTTACAACTTTCGAAAAATCATGGATTTCAACAAATATGAGACCTACTCTCAAAAATCAAAATATCCGGTTGAAATTCCTAAAGCCTTGAGTCCGTTCAGATCGATTGGAGAATATCAATTTCGGAGGAAATCGGCTGAACAGTTTATGCGCTAGCGTTGACCACAGACGGACGGACGGGCAGAGGGAGGGGCAGACACAGACAGTCAGACAGACAGACGGACAGGCGTTTTGCCGTCAGCAGTGGCGGATGCTCCTTAAGGGCTGAAGGGCGGCACCCTCCCCAGAATAACCCACTTCGGGAAAAGTTGCAGAAAGTATTAAACTTGCTATAAATGGACTCGTTTAATTTGTATACACACCAGCGCAATTTTTGAAGATGGAATTAATTTTCAAGCGCCCGCTTAAGCGAAAGATAAATATTTTTAGAATGGACCGCATCGTGGACTATGGGTTGTCCGTCCATAGTGGTGTTTGCGAGGCGATGGAAGAGTGGGGGTACTGTGAGTTCGATGGGGTCAGCGGGCTGCTATTAATGTTTTGAGTCCGTGCCTATTAACTATGATAGTACAGAACCTTTCATCTGATTTCATAAATTACTGTTCTGTTTGCTCCAAATATTTTTGGCGTATGTGAATTTGGAAGGAAAATAAGAGTTTAACCCATATGTGAATTGGAGACCGATCCAGGGAAGTGCATATGTAAATTGGAGACCAACTCCCTCATCCCCTTCGAGTTAAAAGTGTAAAGTAACACTTTTTATTCTAAGAATATTTTCATAGCTATTATTTTTAAAACACAAATCCGTTCTCAATTTTCCCGACTTTGGACTGGCATACTTCTTTTATACGGATATATGGTTTGGTTAAATTTGGTTTTCATTCAATTGAATCATTCGTTGATTGAATAAATCCTACATACCTTTCCATTTTCATATAATTTTTTTTAGCTAATATTTTACAATGCTTATTTTTAATAAGGCACGAGGAAAAACTTGATAGCAACACGGAGGCGACGGCCCCTTAACGTGCCTACCTGCTCAATCAGTACTTTTCCTTACCTGGATTAGTTTTTTCCCCCATTTACATATAGAATTAGAAAGTAAATTTCGAGGGAAAATATGAAGATATTAATTGCTTCCCAACGGCCTTTTTTTAATATAATGTCGTCAGCACAATTTAAGGGTTTCTCAGACAAAACATTAGTCCAAATTTGAGAAAAATGAGTTAGTGATCTTCAACAGTGAACGTTAATGCATAAGAGGAATACATCAACTGTACGAACACGTACATACACGTAAAATAAGGCAAATTCAATTCAATTCAATTCAATCAACTCGGGATCAAGTCCATTATTCCCAAAGAAAACGAGCGAAGAAAAATAGGTGATTCTGGAAGAACATTATATGTTCTAAGTGTTTCCGGTAAAAACAGCGTTAATCAGGTACAAATGAAGATATCGGCAGTGGGCGTGTTGAATGATCAGCTTCCAGCAGTTCTTTCCAGAATTTTAATTGCGTGTATTGCCGGTTATAGCTAAACTAGAATATTGAATTGGAGGTTCAATTTTTTTCATTTATTACAAGAAAAACAATGCTATATGATAAATAAACGCAATTTTATTTTCGCAAGTGCAATAACACAAGTCAATTTATCTTTTTCCTGTAACTTGTGAAATATGTTGCTTAATTTACTCACAACTGTAATTTATGTTTCATGATGTGTACAAATTCCTGTACAGTATAAAATTCTATGTATATATACTATAAGAATACATTGAACTCAATTGTAGAGGTACCATTTACAGTAACATTTTTAAATTTTTGAACATTAAAAATCTTTTTCTAGTCTCTTGGGCATCATTTCGTTCAAAATGTTTCAACAGAAGGGTGAGGATAGAAGGCAGGATAGAAGTATCAATGTTTTATCACGTAAGTGTTTCATTAATGTAGTTATTATTTTTCAATCTAATTAATTGAAAGAAAAGAATCAGATGGAAAAATAAAAACAACATTAAAGAAATTGATTATAACAGATTGTTGGGTCACATGTGAAATGTACGTAAGCTTTACAATTAATCATATAATATATATGCTTTCTTAACACAACCACCTTTTCCTTTAATTCCTTATATTATACCTGTCATAGCCCTGACAGTCTGTTTATGTTTGAAGTAATAACCAGTCTCTTTTTTGTGAGAAACAAACTACAGTACAGAGTGCAATTATTGCCATCCATTTATAATACTGCAATTATTTTCTAGCTTATTTCCGTTAGATCGAGAAAAATATTTATCAACGTCGTTTCTTAGTTTAACTCGCATACAAAGAGTACTGTGAGGTAAAAAGAGAAATTAACGACTGAAACTAACTGATTTAAGATTCTTCAGTGACGTTATGTTAGTGCACTAAAAGAACGACCTCAAATGACTGTAGTCACATGTCATCTGGTTAAATGACACTGGCCGTCAATCGGTTTTTCGGCATCAAGGACCCACAAAACAGTGATTCTGGCTACACCACATGTTAGAGGAAGTTATTTATTGTATACGGCAACAAGATTTATCCATCTTTTCGTTACCAGGGCCCGGAAATAAGTTTCTCGTCCGAGTTTTCTCTCTTACCCCGAGTCTCCTTTATCCCAGGGATGGATAATAAATGAAAAGCACGGCCCAGGCCTGGGAACACCTCAGGCAAAAGTCGGGTTAATCTGACCCTAAAATACCCAATATATACATACATATAATTATTGTTTCAGACTCGCAAATATTTTCACGCATTGATTAAACAAATATACCATGCAATATAACATGCTGATCATCTAGTAGCATATTTAATAATTCCCTTTCATATTTATAAATTTAACTTTTTTTTAAAAATTTATTGAGGCCCCTATTATATTTTATTACTACCATCTAGGGGATCCTCTGAGGTTGGGCTCTAGGGATTTGCCTGGACGGAAGTCCACCCTTGATCCTCAAATAGATTCCTGGCCGGATGTGAGGATAATGGGAATCGCCCTCCACTGCATCCCGCCGTCAGGTTTCCCTCGCTTCGCAGTTGATCTCCTTTCGCTTTTGGCTACCTCAGAATGCATAGCCCGATTGCATCCCAGCCAGTGTTTTTGGACGGGAAAAGAGGAAACAAGTTAGTTACGTTTCCATTGAGTACCGCAAAAATATGTTCTCGCACCAGCCGAGAGGAAATCTCGAATATATAAATATTAATATGATTAGCGGGCACTGACGTTTATATTTTTGCACATAAACGACGTGAACAAACAAAAAGAAATATAAAACACTTTATTAATTATTTTCTTCTGTGTTATTTTTTCGAAAAAAGTACCTCGTAATATTTTTACCTCTTAATATTATTATAAGTTTTTTAGCCTTTGGGAGTCTACCTTTGTTTTGCGACCATTGCGCGGAAACCGGTCGCGCCGCTCTAAATGGGGTGCTGATGATATCTTAGTCGATGACGAAGGATAAAGTGCTCGTAATTCATCATACGCCTTCCGCCGGCTCTAGAAACTACAAATGACCTTGCCCAATATTTTCTTGCATCTGTACTGCTGGTGAACACCTCCATCAGAAAACCCGCGGTTCCGAAAATCGGCGTTCGTGTATGAACGATTGCCTAGTTTTTCAGAGGGTGTCTCGGAAATTGCATTCCCAGCCATCACGCAGACAACTTTTATCGAAGGATCTCACAAGTTTAATTTCTATTACGATGTTAGGGGCAATTGGCAACGTTAGAATACCGAATTCGTTCCAGTGCAGAGCTCCGCGCCGGTGGTTGCCTCATCGGATCCACGAGCGGCAGGGTACGCGCCAATCGGCACAGCAGAGCGAGCGCGAGGCGCTATGGGCGCGACGCGGTACGGCGGCGGCGGCGGCGGCGGTGGTGGCGGCTCGGCCCTCGAAATCGATTTATGGCGGCCGCCCCCGTCCTCGCTGCACCGCGACGC
>BOPP01000039.1:7424294-7448318 GCA_017312745.1 Gryllus bimaculatus | reverse complement strand
AGACGGCGCGGCGGGCGGCTCTTTTCGTTCCACGCCGGATTGGGAAACCGTACACAAATGAAAAGCTACTTTTTCTCGCTTGTCCTTCTCTGGCAGTTTCCTCTTGCATTCTAACTGTTTCCCTTTTCCGTTTCTCCAATGAAAAATGTTCTTTATCTTATACCACAACTGCTTTCAATCCCGAAATTAGGAATTTTTTTTTTTTCTTTAATGATATTTTTCTTTTTCCACCAATCTGTTCCACCTTCGGAGCTTTCAGAACACATAGATTCAGCACAGTCTTGGTAGAAAGTCGAAGGGATTCATTATACGATCTAAGAGAATGACCAAGGGCCGAATCTCGGATGGGAGCGGGTAAATGCAGTTAATGGGCTTCAAGATGATTCACAAGTTGTCTCTTCATCTATGAGTTATTCATATTCTAATTATATTCAAATGAGTTAAGAAGATAGTGGGTGATATTACTTCCTTATGTCGAAATTTTTAGCACCTTCATCAGCAATCTTAATGAGATACCTCTGTAGTTCTCTTAGTCTGCACTATCGTAGTTAAATAATTTTTTTCTAAATATTTATTGTAAGAGAGTGCGCAATCATAAATATTCGACCTGTGTCTCCTTAGATAGCGCTAATTAAAATACCCTGAAATTAATATCAGAATGTTCATTTAGCTGACGCATCAGTTAGTACTCCTACTTCTCCTACTTGGCGAGACATTTTAATGATTTCTTATTACCGATACGTCGACGTCCGGTGTCCTAAAAACGGAAATACATTTTCTAGTTTGTATTTACTGTCATACGTTACTGTTACTGTTTACGTTCACACCAATAGATGTTTGCCTCTCTCAACACATCATTAGAAATGTTGACAAAATATTTGTTGTTTGTATTTTGGTTGTCGTTCATTATCTCAAAAGCGTGCAGTAGAAGAATTCAGGGAAAGGGATCGGTAAAAACTGAATTGTGCTAAAACACTTTTTTCACTCTATATTTATTGCTTTGCAAGTGTTTAAAACGAAAAAAAAGTTGCTTCTTATAAGGATGAGAATTTATGCTTTCGGTTCTTTCTTTTTCTACCTTACCTCTTCGTCACTCCTTTATAGTTAATCTTCTTCTTGAAACTGCATCTTCGATTATTCCATTATTTGTCTTGCTGATACTGGTATGTAAACATAAATATATCTTCTTTGTGGCTAATCGCTCATTTACTGTCTATTGACAAGTATACCGCCCACTCATTTTGAACCTGTCCGTCATTGACTTGTTCACGTCCGTGTCATAAACTAATGGTAACTCGTATTATCTTTATTGCAATCCTTCAAAAGACCATATTTTAAGTGCGCGAGTATATCTTCGTAAAAATATAGAAAGTTATAAGATAAATATTTTACTCTCTATAGTTAAAGCATTTTTATTTTCATTTGTAATTTTTGCATTAAAATTTGAGACATTTTGGTTTTATATAATTATCCATAATTTTTGTTTTCTTATTATAATATTTAACACAGCGTTGAAACGTGTAAATGTTAATGATATAATTGATGGGCGTAAATTGCTCTTGAATGCAAGTTCTTAACTAGACCATAGTTTCAATAATTCTCAGTGATCCTGTAAGTCAAGTTTATTAAGGCACTACCTCATACATACTATGCACACCAAATGTAAAATTGTAATATTTTATACAGGAAGTGAAATAGATGAATGGCTACGTTCGATTATCATATACTGTGTTCACGTTCCCTGCTTCGCACTTTGTTTGCCGTTTACCCGTTCGATGTACCGCTGTATTTGGTCAGCATCCCCAATTTCCATTCTCGCACAAATAGCCTTATCGATTTTTCTATACTTCTACCAGTGAGCTTTCATGAGAGCAGAATAACATTGAACTGACATTTTAGGAATTAACTAAAGTTATATTATCTGCAAACATGAAATAGATATAACGTATTTTTTATGAAAACAAGAAAAGTATGCACATTTTTTATGTAATAAAACTAGAAAAAGAAATAGCCGTGTTCTAGACTGTGAGGAATTTATTCGTATTTTGTACAAAACTGCATTGTGTTTTACCTGTCTCTCCTGGTACAAAGGGTTGCTTTTTATTTACATGTATCTGAAATTCTACGTTTAGTAATGATGCCGTATTTCATATCGCGACTTTTGGTGCACTCAATGCGTCAGAATGCAGAGTATGTATCAAAAACGCGAAATTTTTAGGGGACAGATGAACGAATATTGATGAATTTGAATATACTGAATGTGAGTGACATGAGCAGCCGTATCACACTACTCGTTATGGAGGACTCGCTATTCAGAATTAATGGGATGAATGGCATTCACACGGGCTGATTTGACTGCAGGCCATGATTGAGAACCTGTTGGTTTCCCTCATTCACTTTGCAAGCTCTGTCAAAAGTCTGTTCATTTACAAGATGTTCGCATCAAACTTTCACGCGATGTTAAAAAAGTAACGAATGGATCACATAACTTGCTTGGTGTGAAACAGGAATAGCAAATATACGTTTTTACATTGGCGCGAATGCAATAAAACATATGTAATAACAAAGTTTACGTTCGTAGTGCTTTATATGTCATACAACCATGTCAATTAGACATGTATCCACATAAATGGTATGCGAGGATTTTAAGAAAATATTTTTTTATCGTACTTCCATATAACATTTATATCACTTCATTCAATATAACGAATTGTTTTAACTTCGCGTTTTCATCCTTGGATGTGGGTTACTAGGTGGCAACCGTGCGTTGATTTAAAGTCAATAATATTACCATATTAAATTCGATAGCGCAGCCAGTGGTCCTGCACGTGTATTTAACAGCCACGAATAATAAATCGTATGTTTTCGAAAAGAACCAATAGGTTGTGTTTAAAGTCCCCGTAGAGCCTGCAGATATTTCAAAAGGCCTAAATTTTCCTGGAAGCTCTTCAACAAATTAAATGATGACCAAGAGAAAAGGATTATAATTTTTCACAAACACATTGGAGTTTGTTATTGGAGGAAATTAACTAATTTCTGTTCTAATTCAGCCTATTTATTTGAGAGAGCTCTAACATTCCATATTCCCAGCTTTAATATTCCCGATATTTTTGTTAATTCGTTTCCTTTTTCTTTGCATATGTTGGCATAGAGGAATCAGTCCGGCATGAATCTTTAAGAAATTTACCGAAATGATATCCCCTCGCCGCGTTGCAAGAGCTGCGCAGGGTAAGAATAGTATCCATCGTATACAATGAACTTAGAATTACTAACGCTTTCTTTAAACACAGAAATATTCACTAATTCACACGGACAGCACGTGGATCCGCTTCCATAATTGATTACGTCCATGCAAACAATAAGACGGATAAATATTCAGGATTTGAGAGTACTTAGAAGTTTTGATGTATCATCTGATCATTTCTTAGTAAGATGTCACATAATGTTCCCAAAGAGATTGAAGAAAAACATCTTAAAATCCAAACCAGAAATAGAAACATTTAAAGTTCACCTGTTACAATATTATGGCATAATACTTTTATACAAGAGTAGACACAACAGAAAAACTTATTAATCCTATAAGTAACAATATAAATGAAGAATGGGAAAACATTAAAGAAATTATAACACAGGCAGCAGCAGAAGCAATGGGAGTAAGGAAAAAGAAATTTTCAAAAACAGAGCTAAAGTTCTGGATTAATGAAATCAAACAACTAATTAAAGAAAAAAAGAAGCGTATTTAAGACTCTTTCATCTTCTGGGAATATGAATCATTGAATGGAATATAAAAGAAAATCAGCTTTAGTTAAAAGGGAAATCCGTAAACATAAACGAAAAAGTTGGAAAGTTGGAAGTTTAAAAATTTGGAAAAGAAGAAGGAGAAGAAGAGATGAGAATTAAAAGTGATATATGTAATTCTATAGATCTGATATGAGTTGAAAGCAGCTATTAACACCACAAAAAATAAAAAGTCACCTGGTACTGATAATATAAACATGGAATTGATCAGGTATGTGTCGAAACAATTTATGCAGACACTTCTCAACTTTATTAATATCTGCTGGTCCAGTGGATATGTGCCCTAATTTACCCACTATATAAAAAAGGTTACATATCTGATTGTTCAAATTGTAGAGGTATAAGTCTTGTAAATTATTGTTATAAAATCTGTGCAAAAAACATAAATCACAGATTAGTGCCTAATGTTGAAACTCAAATATATGAAACACAACAAGTTTTAGAAAAGGTTTTATGTCTATATTAATTACGTAAAAGCATTTGGCAGCCCTAAAAGAAGATTATTATCGGAAACACTGAAAAATATTGAACTCCCATCTCACCTTCTTACAGAAATTCAATCATTATACAGAAGTAATAAAATCAAGATCCGAATGCGAAGAAATGGAGCAGAATATACAAACCAGGGAGTAAGACAGGGATGCCCGCTCTCGAGATGCCAACATTACTTTTTGCCGACGACCAGCTTATCATAGAAAAAACTGAGCATGAAACTCAAATAACAGTTTACACGTTAAGTCAGGTTGCTAATGCGTATGGTAGGAAAATCTCTCAAAATAAAACAAATGTGATGGCATTTAAAGGACTTGAACCTTTAAGAGCAATGATAGTTATACACATGTTATGTGTATATAGCCAAATAATTGCACAAATAAATGAATTTATATATCTGAGATATCATTTTAATTATATTAAATCAAGAGATATGGAATTAAAGCTGAACAATTTCACATACTTCTGTGGAATGGTACAACGAACTCTAAAGCATAATGTGCAAAAAGAAACTCTTCTCGGCTTTTATTAAGTAACTGCCTTGCCATTACTGCTTTATGGAAGTGAGAGCTGCACATTAACATCAGATCAGCTACGTCGAATAGAATATGCGGAAATGAGATTTATTTTTTAGCAGGATATTCACAATTAGACCACAGAAAAGTCCATATATCAGAGAAGAATTAAATATTGATCATGTTATAGATATCATAAAGAAATATCGGAAAATACTGGAAAGGACATGTCCTGAAGATGCCAGAACATAGGATAAGTAAAGTTATTCTTCAATACACACCTAAAGGAAAAAGAAGTGTAGGACGTCCCTTGAAGAGTTGGCATGAACAATTTCGAGACGGAACAGATGAAGAGTTCTAATCCTTATTGTCGATGATGATGATGATGATGATGACGATGAGATTGCAGTTTGACACAAAAATTACACTAACATTTAAAACACCCGTTGGCGATTCTCGCAGGGTGTAAAATTAGGAAATGAATCTTTGCAATGCAAGGGAATAATTATTATCCACTGTACTCAGAGCCATGGAGATAGGTTTTCTAAAATTTTGAAGTGGTGAAGATCCTTCCAACCTCTACAACATTCTTCTTATTGTATTTGTACATCAAGCGGTACATTCTGTATAATTATGAATATAAATGAATGATTGATTGATATTGTAATGTTTCTCTTTGGTGAGTTAAAATCCACACAAGTATTGTTTAAACAAAAACATTTATTTGGTTTCTTAATGCTACACCAAAATACTTGATTTATTTGCAGATATATTACACTGTCCTTGTGTTCTTCACTTGATTATTTTCCTTACACACGACTCCGTTCTCTTAATTATTTATTTACACTTCTACATTATCCCTCAGTCCGATGCACTGTCCACAATTCACTGCGCAGACCAGGGTCCACTGCATTGCTGTTTACCGCGATGCACACTTCAGAGCTCAGCTTCGACTGCAGACTTCAAACTGCTGACTGCTGTTCCCTACTGCACCACTGTTTACCGCGATGCACACTTCACAGCTCAGCTACCACTGCAGACAGACTACTGCATACTCACGCTGACGGACTGACTGCTTACTACTTCTACTTCTTACTTGACTACTAGCGGCCACCGGCAGCGGCGAAATTATACCTGGACGGCGCCCGTCTCGACACACCCAACACTTGCATTTCTACGCGAGTAGCCCGGAACCGTCAAGTTCGGGGGGAGGGGGCGCAGATGACGCAATCCGCGCAGCGAATTCTGGCAGGTGATGCAATTTTCGTTACAATATATTGATAGAGGAGTTGAATTAAACGTGTAGTTTTATTTAGGAACCCTCTACTTTTTATTCGTATCGAATAGATTGGTATTTTGCTTAACTTTTACAAACAGTTTATTGTTAACTCATTTAAGGCTCTTGTAGCATATAATGAAAATAAGTTTCCTCTTTACCTCTTTAAATACTGTATTCTATTTGCGACACACACATTCCAATTGTTCATAAAGCGATATGTATGGTAAGGCTAAGAAGCATTAATCAAAATGAAATATAATGTAAAGTAGTTGCAACTATATTGTGGATTATGAATTTGTGAAGATCGTAGCAGTTACGCAAACGGAACTTAGCCAAACATTTAGTTACACTTTTGAAATTCTACAAATGGAAACTTTCACTCATGGTATTTAACAGAGTTCAAAAATGAAGATTGACCAAAGAAGATTTGAAATAGCGTACAACTACACTAGTAGTTGTACAACTACACTAGTACAACTACACTACACTACTACAATAGTGTCTGAGCGGATACTTTTGAAGTTATATCCTAAACGAAAGGATGAAAAATCAAGATGCAAAATTTTACAGGCAACCCAAAAAAATGTATCTTATTCCTTGAGATCTGTTATTAATGTATTTACACTAATCCGATAATTAACCTAGGCTACTGTTATATGGGCTTATAGAGATGTCATATCGAAATAACTGAATGACAAGCCTAGAACTTTACCAGGGCCATCCTCAAATTTTTACCCTCAATGCACTTAAAAAAACAACAATATAATTTAATTGAAAATTATGTGTATTATTTCCTTGTATTAATTATTACGTCAACGTATCAGAACAGAGTACTTAATTAAAATTATGCTCGGCATAACAATCGCATAAGTAGCAGGTTGTTGTATTGTAATAAATGATACTAAATAGTTTGTAATTGTACTTACAGATTCCAGACGTTATAAATAAACGCTTTTCTCCAATTATATTAAATTTTGTTCCTGAAAGTATTCATATGACAAAAAATTAAACTAGGAATCGAATATATAAATTGTATTCGAGGAGATAATTTCTAGCATGGAAAAATATGTCTTTCTTGAGAGAAGCTACACAGAATTTCTATATCAACAACAAAGTTAAATTGTTAAATACATTTGGAATCCGGTCCTAGGCCCTCGTTATCTCAAACGTGTAATGATATTCGAAACATTTTTTTGCAGTGTTTCCTAGCAAGAACGGAAACTAATGGGACAGTGACTGATGATCTATGTGAAACAGGTGTGATCTCTTTATCAATCCAAATTCAAGTATAATATGATTAAGCCAACTCCATTTCGATGCCTATTTCACGTTGCACTATATTATTGCCTGTACAGTTTTTATTGAATATTAATTTATTTCGAATTAATCATTAATTTAATTATTAATATTGATTTCTTGATCATAGCATATTTCTTTAGATAGGCAAATTTCCCAGGTTCCACACATCCCGTGAATCCAACTCCAAGGTCAATCAATAGTCTACTTTCACGAACTTCCTTCGTTAAACGCGCTCTCCATTCGCGTAGGTCGTATTCTAATGCTCTACTTAAGTTCTTCCGAGCTGGCCTGGATAGCCGAGGTCGCTAAGGCTGATGAGTTGTAGCTGCCTTGTGCCTTGTGTCGTGGGTTCGCATCCTACTTGGGGTATGGATGTCCAATGTTATATGCAGTGGTCGCGATATGACTTTAGTGGTTGAAAAATGACCTTAAATGAGTTTTTAAAAAAAGGCTCTTCTACTGTCTGCTCTTTAAAATATGAAAAATTTCTATTTTCTACTAGCAGTTATGTCTTTAACGTAGATTTAAATGTTCGACGTGATTAGCTAATACATTTCATTATATACTTTATATCGCTTTTCTATGACCAGAATTACAGTATATTATGGATTTGTTGAGTTTGTTGCGTCCATTGCGGCCATGTAATGAAGTCCATTCATGTAATGAAATGTTAAAGTTTTCATTCCTTATCAGAATTTCATCGAGTTTGTAAGAATGTGCATATTATAAACATAATTCTTGTGTAGGTGGAAGACTATGTTTTCACTGTATCGAATCAAGGCAGGTAATAATCTCACCATTTGCACTATGGATCACGAAAAGTATATGAAAATCCAAATCTAATTGAAACAAGGTAATGCATACATGCTCGTTATAAATATCATGGAAAGAAATAAAACCCAGGATTATGTTTGTGGTAATACTAGAAATGTCATGGTTCAAATTATTGTCGGCAATGCTCATGCTGAGGAAACATGTCCGTTGGCTCACCCCTGATATAGGATGTGCTGTTGGACCTTTTCGAATTTGTTATCACATAGGCGCTCTATTGTGCTTGGGACAAATTTTCTACTCCAACGTTCGCAGCCAGAAACCGACTCAACACTCGATCGTATGCTACACTATATTCATCCGTCAGTGCTTTTAGCTGACCGAATATAGGGTCTGATTTGGAACTGATTCGTCGGAGGTACCAGTTTTGCCGAGCATTTCGCCAGGGTACTTTCATTTGACAAAATAGCATACTGACGTTTTTCCGCTCTTTGAAAAGACGCCGCTCCAGCAGAGACCGAATCCGCGTCTTCTGGTTTCGGCAACGAATGTGCTATCCCCCGCACCGTGTCATATGTGTATATATTAGTGCATTGACCACCGAGAAGCGCTGTGGTTGTCAGTACTCAATTAGACCACCCGCTTGACGATTGTGCCTTACGTATTCGTGTTGCGCCGACTCCTCCAATTGACACGTCACGCTAAAATTGGGTCTTCGAAAAGTATAAGGAGAATAAGAGAAAAGAAGAGAAAGAAGGATGCATTAATTCAACCGCTGTCTGGAGGAGAATTCTACTACGAAAACCCCGCTAGCCAACGTGTAGGTCGGCACTGAATCTCGTCATCTATCGGGGAAAGATCACCCCCACATCCCTTAACAATAGTATGCTCTATACTTACGGAACCAATGATCTTAGCAGTTGACGTGTCGGGAAACACTAATCAATCAAAGCTAATGAAGCCACGGGTAAGCGGTTCCGTATCAGCTAGTAATAAAATGTATTGGTTGTGACTTTGAATGTATGGGGAATGAATGTCGGGATGGTTCACGCCATACGTATTTCTGTGGCAGGCTCGGCGCCGTTCGCGAGCGGGGGCGCAGCTCCCCTCCGGAAAGTTTCCAACATTGAACTGCTAACCTGAAGGCATCTGGTGAGTGCAATTTTATTTTCTTATTTCATTTCCATAGCTTGCTTACATGAATTTAGCATTGCATTAGTGAGTTTGAAGCTTTGATGACAAGGTCGTGAGAAAATGTTCCGATTACAACTGTCAAGAAAATGAAGATTGCAAGATTGCAAACTTTCTTGCAGAATTTATATATATATATATATATATATATGTGTGTGTGTGTGTGTGTGTGTGTGTACTTTAGCAGTAAATTTTAGAGAATATTATAAAAATTGAATTGATTCATATTCTTACTCTTCAATTTCGTCAATTTCAATAAATCGCTTATATATTCTTGTGATAATTTTATTATTTTTAATACAAATCCTTGAACGGTTATCATATAGGAATAATTTCCAATTTGTTCGTTCGTTAATAGGCATCTGATAATTGTTATACCCATCTCTGTAAGGCACGAGATTAATTTATGTGAGATTAATTTGTTCGATAAATATTTATTAGGTATCAGTTTTAAAAGAAATTGTAATATCAGGAGTCCGGATAAGATATGTAGCCCGGATGCTCCAGGTCAAACATCGTTAGATAGTACTTGTCTGTTTTGTTCGTTATAGATGTGTCGGAAACTGGAATAAGCATCAAGCCTAATGAATAGTAAGAGTACATTGCTCCAATCCGAATCAGGGCAGTACAGAACAATTCATGTCAAAGTAGACCGCTAACTTTGTAGTTTTCCTTTCACTAGTTTTGAAATAGCAAATTATGATAAAAATATGCTGATTTACTTACATCTTCAATATTTGTAATATAAATATCATTCAGCATACCATACTTTTTTCCTAAAAAATCATTTAATCTGATTTTAAGAAATACAACTTTTAAAAAGAAGAGCAGATTTCTCTGAAAGTGGGGAGACGTAAATCGTAATATGCTCTTTGTATGTCCGGTTCGGAAAACTTCATGTAACATATTTACTAGGCTGTCCGGGTGACGCCGCGTCCATGGCGAAGGTGCCTTGGCACCTTCGCCATGGACGCGGCGTCACCCGTACAGCCTAGTAAATATTGACTCCGGCCGCGGAAGCCTACGCTTTCATGTAACATTTACATTATTTTACAGAAAGTAAAGAATTAATATCAATTATAATTATGAAGCATTTTCCTGCACTTTTCCTGGAAATAACTTTCTTCAGTTTAAAAAGTTCTCGGTGTATTCAACATTATTTTTCTATACATGCAACAATGGAAAGGCGCGACGATGATCATATTAAGTAGAGGCGCTGGAGCCTGCGAGATCTACTTAAAGTTATACGAGCGGAAGAAAATAGGTAGTTGATACCTGCAGTGACTTCACTCTGAACCGACCGCTTAATCAAGCAACACCCCCTCATATACTTCGAGTGTTGATATTGTCAATACGCTTGGGCTTATCACTTTTTCTAAACGTGCATATGTTTTTCGAAAGCTTGTATAAACTACTCACAAGCTTTGAAAATTGATTTGACCCGCAGTCTTTTGCCTAATTTCCTCGCGTCCCTTCACAATTTGGTACCTCTGTGAGCAAAACTCGAGTTCCCTGCGTTTCCAAACTAAGAATGTTAATTAGAGCGCTGTCTTCCTCCTGTGTTGCTTTTACGAGTGTTTTTTTATTTATTTAGTTTAAAAAGCAACAAATCTTTGTGACGTTGGAATAGGGACGAAAGAAAGCAAGGATAACTTGTGCCCCGAAGCCAAACGAAGGACCATCTCAGGATTTGCTCCAAGAATCAAGGGAAACTGAACAAAAACCCAGGACGGGATGAATGTCACAAGCACAAGCTTATACAATGCAATTAGAAGGATAACCTGCAATTACCAGGTTAATAATACATTTAAGACATGCAGATATGTTATTACTTGTACGCTGTAGCCCCATCCTTCAAATCAGCTAAAGAGGTATAGCAATAAATATTAAATATTTCGGTAGAAAGATAGTACGAGTCCAATTTGTATATTGTTTACGTCAGGAGCGTGAAATAAACTGCCAATTCGATAAATGAAAGAAAAGCACTAACCTCATGTAGCAGTTGTTGCTTATGTTCGTTTTTTTATGTCACAAAATTTCTCGGATATTATTCCAAGCATGTACACTCACATTTCAGAAGTTCTGTGTAAATTCTGAATTTATATTCTTGAAGATCGAATATTATGCTTTTACCGATGATGTATAAAAGGGCTTTGAAATGATTTGAAAATTGGTGGCATCAAGTATAAATACTGCACTCTGAAAACACCAATAGCCTTGTTTCAATATTGTTCTGCTAAAAAAAACAGCGCATAAGATGCATTATTGGTTCGTTAATGGCGAACTTAAGTTCGTTTGAAAGATTAGGAACGCTCTGTAAATTTTATTAAATGATCTTATACCGTATTATTTGCAAATAGTATGTATGTATCTCTATGTTGCAAATGTATTCGTATCAGGTGTTAACACGGTATTTCAGTGCAGTGATGACAGTTTCCGCTTGTACGATCATATGAATCTACGCGCCTAACGGTGTGGCCTGCAATAGATATTAAGGGTTTAAATTTATCATATGCTGTCTGACCGTTATTAAGAGATGGAACACGTCCACAGGTATAGTTCTTGCAAGTTAATAGTTCTGCAGTTGCCGCTAAATTTCGTCTTAGAATTAAGTACTTTGACCTTTCCTTTACATTTGTTGTTACATTTACATTCATTTTTGCTTGTCTGATGTGAGGTTACCAGTGTGTATTGTGTAACTTTATAATAGCTTCATTACTTCTAACAAAGCTCATAGCATATGTCTTAGCAAAACCTCCAAACCATGAGAAAATAACAGGTTTTATGTACCTACATTAATGATGTTAAGAATTTTTTTAGATGTGCACGCATATATTAGAAGTTGACTATATAGGACATGCGTGTAAAGATATTCGTATTGTAACGTATTAGCCAGCGTGCCTCATGGCATCTATTTGGGGACGCTTGGTTGCGGATTAGTCGCGCCACAGGAAGTAGGGTTTTTCCGTAAAGGGAAGAACGCGGAGACGGGAGACACAAGGCTTTGGGTGTCTTCCGGCTTATAGAAGCTTTTCACTGTTATAACAAGCGAGGGGGTGGCGTGACGTAGGAGGTCACGTGGGCCTCGCCTATATAACAGAGTGTACGGAGCCAGTAGGCAGGTTCTGGAGACGGTGGGAGAACCTCGTGCGTGTGCACAAAACTTGGCGCCTAGACGGTGCATATGCGAGCCAGGCTCGCGAGGCTGGAGTCATTAGTTGACGAAGCCTGCGGACTTTATGTCCTTGGGTGACTGCGGTCACGGGGGAGCGATGCTGTGTGCGTGCTCCGAGGTGAAGAGTGGTTGAGTGCCACGATTCACGCCGATTCTCAATCGGATACGATCGCTCCTGCGATCGAGGCAAA
Organism: Gryllus bimaculatus; assembly: GCA_017312745.1. NCBI lineage: Eukaryota > Metazoa > Arthropoda > Insecta > Orthoptera > Gryllidae > Gryllus > Gryllus bimaculatus. Next base: position 7,435,607 of record BOPP01000039.1, on the reverse strand, counting down.
CCAGCCGTTGGTGCGCCAGAACGGACTTTGTGTCCCAGCGTGACATCCGGTCACGGAAGCTAGGCTTTGTGCGCGCTTCAAAAGTAGGAGTGGCGAATGCCACAATCAAAACCATCTTCAATCGGGTTTTGGATCGCTCCCGCGATCAGGGGATAGTAGGTCTACCAGAGCTAGGGTTTAAGTAGATTATTAAGTGTATATATTTGTATTGTTTTCTTGTTAATAAATATATTTGTTATACGAAAGCTCTGTGTCTGTGGTCGCTGTGAGTATCCATGACGTCACAGTATAATCTTGGAATGCTAGAAAATTCACATAAATTCTATTAAAATGTTATTCTTGTTGGAAAATGGGGTAATGGCAGACATCACTTTATGAAATTAGATTTCAAACAATAGACATTAAGAATTGACATTGAAATATTTGTTGCAAAAATATATTTTCTCTCCTTTTACTGGTCTACATTTTCTAGGGGTTAAGTAACGCATATAAGTAATTTGTGTGGCTTTCTAAACTTCGTTTATTCGTTCACCGCTAATTCATTTATGTACTCAAAAAATGATCTTCGAATCATTTATTCGCTTATGTGCTCCGTCATTTCTTCATTTACTAATCGTCTTTGCCTGACTATAGACTTCAGTCATTTATATAAAAGTGGAGTGCCGGTAAAGTTGGTTCAGGGATTCGACTGATGTCACTGCAGTTCCTCTGACCGAGAGGACCTAAGATTCGAGTCCCGACAGTGGCAAGATTTTCGCTAGGTGTGGCTAGCTTGTCAGCTTGTCGCGTTGGGCAGCTTCTGGAGGAAAATTCTAGCTGCCGGCCGCTCTGATCAGTAGTTTCATGTGAATTTCTCCGATCAACACCAGGCGAATCCCGAAGCAGTACCCTAACAAACGGGCAACCTTCCGAGCTCGAACATTCCTTGATCTATTCAGGACTATCATCTCTTTCTTACTCACACTTACATGCACTACACTATCACGCGTGCAGTCAGGAGCTTAGAGCTTGTCCCTGCAGGAGCGGTATCGCGTTGGAGATGCCTGGTTGGAAAAATCCCAGTAAACGGACGTAGGTCGGCGCCGGATCTCGCCTGTCATCCCGCGTTGAAAATATCCACTGCAGTTGCGTGGCTAAAGAACGTAGCAGTTGACGCGCTCGAAATCACTAATGAATCAATCAAAATTGGGGTAGAACGAAAGGAATATACGATTTGTCTCTGGGGATGTACGCTCACATTTGTTGGGAAAGGATTCACTTCATATCAAAGTATGTTTTTTTTCTTATTCGTTTAGACACTAACTTTGAATATGACAGCAATAAAAACTGGATTGCTGGATTTCATTTTAATTTACTTTTCATTTCTATTAGTCTTTAGTTCGTGATAAATTATACTATTGGTTATAACTATACTATTAATTATACTTAGTTTCCATAATGCTGTGGAAATCACTTCCGGTGATTTCACCTCAGAAACTCGCCATGAGCAGTGTTCCACGTGATGTACACAACATACGTGCAGTAACTCGAATAGAAGATCACCCTGCGCCAAAACGGATCAGAGTATCTCAGAATAGCTGAAAATTGAACCCTAATTGTGTATATAAACGACCCTCATATGATATTCTCACAGCGCGGCTCTTTCAAATAAAACTAACTTTATAAAGGTTGATCGACATAGGTACTTAAACCAAATGTTATTTGCTTCACAGAACATTGATTATCTTGCAATTAACATTGAAATTTCCAGAATCCCAACTTTCCTGTAATGGCTATTATTGTAGTTAAAGGGTATGAATAAAGAGTCTTTCATATGGATATTCTGTTGTTAGAAATGATAACGAATATATCTTCTTCATGGAATTAAATGTGTATTATGTTGAAAATGTTTTTGGAATATCTATCATACATATTCCTAAGCTCAAAATGTTCTTACTTTATATTTACAGGTCTCCAATAAAGTGACCAATAAATTAAACCACTTTCTTAGAAAATCTATAAATAACTCTAAACAAGATCAGTAATAGCTTATATAGTCTTATCAAGAATCCATAATCTATTCTTGTAAGCTTAGATTTTTACATTGATTTTCCGATTGAAACTTCTGAAAAATAGCAGTTTCTCAATTCAACGTATTCCTTCACTTGAGATTTTAGAATAAATGTATTTATGATACATTAGGATACAATGGCCACGATAAACAAATTATTACATTTACAAGAAATATGAACACCTACTCATTAAACAGGGGAGAAACGTCCATGGATGTGGATAATGTGTTACGTACCCTGACAATATCAGACATTTGTATTTTAAATTAATTGTAAATTGTCCATTTGCTATTTAATTTTTGTTTTGCGTATTGTTCCATTATTTTTCAAACATCGCGCCGTTGAGAATTCGATTCTTCTCGTGGATGAACGACTCATTCTGAGATACCGCCTGGGCATAGAGGAGAGAGAGATATTTCTACTCTATGCGCGTCGGCTGTGCTATGAATCAGATGAACAGCGATTCATTACAACCAACGTGTTTGAGAAATAGCTATTGGGTAACGAAACTTAATTGTTTACGTCCATGTTTATCAGAGAGCAAGATTAATTTATTAGCATTGGAGTTTTATTTCAGTTTGCTACCTTATTTTAATGCATGTAGCAACTACTAGTAGTATATATTTGAACCCAATTTAGGTTGGGGATTATGCTGGTTCAATAGAGAAGGATATGTGCCCGAGCAATGCACATCTGTGTCGAGGAATGGCGAGCACAACTATATCCAAGTGTGACTATATAATTAAGAAATCGTATATTGTTGTGTCTTGCACAAATTTAAAACAAGAAGTAAACAGAATCTAAGATTTTCTGAAGATGAAAATATAATAAAAGGAGACCCAAGAAACCAACTCTTAGTATCATTACGAACATTAAAATATGACAGACATTTTAATAACAAAATTTATGACAAAGTATCATGGATTTGCGGTGGTAAAGGTCTTAAAAATCTATTTTGGTGATCTTCTATTCTCAAAGGAAAAATTTTAAATTTCAATACTTATGCAGTTAATGTTTATTAAGCTCGGAAAATACATAGTAAAATCACAGGTGAATGAGGAATATTTAGGAGTTTTAAATTACTTATTCGTTTCTCAGGTTACACAACCCAGGCCAAAAATCAGGCTACGCCATTGACATAACATAATGCACGTATGTGTAGATTTTTTTAGTAAAAAACAGTTAAAAACTGTGGGTGACGTGCTATGAGGAGAAGTTAATTTGAAGTTACATTTATGTCCAGAAGCAAAACAAGGGGCCATCTCAGCATTTGCGCAAGGATCAGGGAAACCGGACGAAAGCCTGATCTTGCTACAGGTTCTTTAGAATTATACAATCCAAATGGTAAATAATACATTAAATTTCATTGTTAAAATTAATATTACTTTCCTTTAGGATGCTCTGTATAGTCTCTAATTGCATAAAAACAGTTGTGCAGCAGAAAATATTTTACTTGGGAAAATATTATACTTAAACTTTTGTATCGAATTTAATCGTTTAATTTCATCTGGCAAGGTGTTGTAAAATAATGTACATGTATTAATATGTGAATTTTTTCTAGTGAGTTGTTGATACTGTTACCTCATGAATGTGATTACTACGTCGAGTGTTGTAGTTATAGACAACGGCGTTTGCTGAAAATATATTCCCACCCTTCAGTAAGTCATTTTTGACAAAAAACACTGATTCATATATGAAAAAACGAGGTAACGATGATAAGGTACGTAGATTATTAAAGAGCAGCTTACAGAACCACGTGGGTGGGATTTGTGTATTATTCGTACAATTCTTTTTTGTAATCTAAAAGTCTGAGAGCTATAAGATGTATTTCCCCAGAATATTATGGCGTATCTCAGGCAGGAATGAACATTCGAGATATTTACAGCAGTGTGGAGGCTGACGAGCAGTGTGGAGGCTGGCTGAATTTGAAAGAATTCTGAAAGCGTAGCATGAAGATTAGTGTTCAATTCATTTAAATGGAAATTCCATTTAAGTTTTGACGGGATTGAAAGACCTAAAAATTTTCTTACCGTAACATCAGTCATTGGCACACCGTTCATTTTCAGTGCAGTGCCGAACTGTTTATTTGAAATGGAGAACTGCATTGAAACAGTTTTCAAGTGGATTGTTTATTAAAAGTAAAATAATATTATTCATAGACTGTTTGCTGGAAGAATCATATGAGAATTTTATGCTAATGACAAATATAATTTTTCGACGCTTTTATTACATTTGTATCATTTTAATAATGGCTTTACTCTTGACAAAACAAAAATAAACATTTCACGAAAACAAATACTTGGGTAACTCAAGGGATGAAAACTTCATGTATAACTAGAAGAACTTTTTATTTCATTTCTAATTGTAAGCATCATAACGTATGTCGTGATTTCTACCTCCACTTCCAATGGTACAAACCATTGTTAAGAAAAATGACAAGGCAGGCTAAAATCATTAAACATGATGAGGATATTCTGAAATCAAATAATATACGAACACATCGACTTGAAACCTTGTAGAAAATGGTGTTTTGAAAGATAGTGATAGGTATGTGAACGATCCATAAAGAGTGATACTTCAACTAATATTGAGAATTTTGGTTGATGTCACGAAAGATCCAAAGCCACAAAATTCAGCAGTCTTCAAAAATGTTTGACACAATATTTCCTAAACTTCTTCCATTAAAATTCTAAAAGAAAATTGAACTAAAAAAATAAATATTCACCCGGGTTCGATAAATTACCGGATTTTTTGTTAAAGACTTCTGTACCTGTCATTATGCACCTGTTAATTCACTTATTCAAAGCACCTTTTTAGCCGAATATTACCTCGAACTGCCAATCTTCCTCGGCTAAACCGTGCATCAAAATTTCCAGTCACAGCGCAACGAATAGAGTTCTGAGAAAATCATAGGAAAATCAAGAATCACGTTACGAATTCCTTTTGTTGAAAATGGTGTTCGACGATGACGTGTTTCCTCGAACTATAAACTAATACATTCAGTAATTAGTGACATTGATTACATTGCTGATGAAGACATATTCTGTGAGCGAGTCGGAATTTTATCGTCCTTTGCGTCCAAAGCAAAGCAACGAAAAAGGGCGCACCCGTTTAATTTAATTTGCGAAGCCGGAACAGAATTTTCGTTCCACTCTCCGTTCCGGGAATTTTCGAACCATTTATTTTCCCTGTTTTTCGTGTTTAAACAGGCCGCTATCAATTGCCGTATTTCTCCATTTCCGTCGCGGCCCACGAGAGAATGTTTTCTGAACCAGTTTTCCGCGATGTATTTGGAATGCAAGATTTTCCCCGTAGAGCATACTGGTCGGTCAGATCCATGCCGAATGAATCGCGTTCATAAGTAAAAAAAGTCTTCAGAAAACAAATGTGTATTAATAAATATCAATTCAAGAAAATATATAAACAAAACATGAAAAATAAGTGTTTTTGTGTACAATAAATTCAAAATTTGTTTTTCACCTTTGTTATTTGATTTTGTTCTTTTCTTGTCTTGCTATTTTTTCCTTTTGACAACATTAAAGAACCTTCTTAAAGTAAACTGATTTTACCTCTTCAAGATATTTTGAATATTCAATCGTCGAAGTTTCGATTCCAGAAGCTGTTAATGAATTATACAAATGGAGTTTTTCAAATCTTACAAATGCATAGCATATCATGTGTGCTCTGTAAAATATTCGTTTTTCGAGGTATGTTCGTAATATGAACAATGCTTTTTATTTGAAAATTGTTTACTGACCGAACACTGTTCTCGTTCCAAACATCAAAACCTTGGGCGATTGTACTGTTGTTCGCCTTGTTCTAACTGCGCGTTACGATCCGTTCACACACGTTACCGATCACACATGCTACTTCTAACTTGGGTACCAAGAACTGAGGGCCGGCAGCGGTCGCAGAACACCAAATAATGTGCAAAACCCAAATATGCGCTCGGAATTAAAACGCGATATAATATGTATATTATTTGTTTAGTGGGCATTTAGTGTTATTTCTTTGGACGCCTAAAATGTTAATTTATTTACGATAGGCTATTAGACGTGAACCCAATTACAGTAATGAAAAAATATATTTTTAAAATTATTGCCCGCAACATATTCCTACTTAAAACAGAATTTTAAGAATGTTAATCAAATGACCAAGCTATGCTAAGTGGTTACTTCTTAGCTAAAATAATTTATCTTATGATTCCATTGGCTGCAAATTATTTCTAATGTAGGCAAAGTTCGGATCAGCAAGTTGGTATTTCGAGAAGTTTGTGATAAAGAGAGAAAGTCAAATTATTATTATCATTATTATTATTATTATTATTATTATTATTATTATTATTATTATTATTATTATTAATCGTCTTTGTGAATGGTGAGGCTCAAGCCATTAGGCCAAACATTCCGTGACCGAACACTTCCCCTTCCTTATACCTCTGCAGTCCACATAAACTATGTGATCAAAAGTATTCGGACATAGCGCTGAAAATGACTTACGAGTTCGTAGCGCCCATCGGTAATGCTGTAATTCAATAGGGTGTTGGCCCACCCTTAGCCTTGATGACAGCTTCCACTCTCGCAGGCTCTCGCAGGCAGCAATCACTTGCTAGAACGTTTTGTGGGGAATGACAGCCCATTCATGCTGCTCTGAGGAGAGATATCGATGTAGGTCGTGAGGTCTGGCACGAAGTCGGCGTTCCAAAACATCCCAAAGGTGTTTGATATGATTCAAGTCAGGACTCTGTGCAGGCCTCACCGCCGCACCACTCCGCCAGAGGCCTTGCAGTATGAACAGGTGCTCGATACTGTTGAAAAATGCAATTGCCATCCCCAAATTGGTCTTCAACAGTGGGAAGCAAGGTGTTTAAAACATCAACGTAGGCTTGTGCCGTGATAGTGCCACACAATGCAAGGGGTGCAAACCTCCCCATGAAAAACATGACCACACAATAACACCATTTTGGACTAGTCCGGATACTTTTGAGCACATAGTGTATACCTAGTTAATTGACACAAGACTGTTCTCTTTCATCAGAACATTTACTCACTATGTTAGAAACTGTTTCAGTCACCATCCGCGCCCTTTAATCGGAGTATTATGGTGCAATATCAAGGGACGACGGACAGAAATATGTCACCTTTTTGAAACGTAATGTATCTGTTCATTTAAATAAAAATCCTTTAATTTAAAGCCGAGAGCTAGTTATCTTGTCAAAGAACATATCTTATTAATTGTATTTGATACAATTACCGTTGTATATTATGAGTTTAAAATATGTTGTGGGTGATTGATATGTTTTCGAAGTGTCTTTTCGTCTTTTTTCCTATCGTTACCATACAAAATTCCCTCTGAGAAGTTGTACCGGGATTAGTTTGTAAAATTAGTGGTGGGGTAAATATATTCCAGTTTTTTCGAGAACTCCCTTCCTGCTGTGTTGGGTAATCGCATCACCAGAAAAAATGAATACTAGTACCAAAGTTCCATTCAGTATCACTCATTTGCAAATGTAACAGTGTTTCACAAAATATCAATCCACAGACTATACTCTAAGGCCTGTATTTTAGGTGCCAGTTGTTATAGAGAGAAGTGTGAACTCGTTCGCACTCCATAAATGTATGACTTGTAGAGGTAATTGTTACTTTCTGTCTGCAAATTACTAAGAATCATTATTATCTTTCTGAATTTAAAAATAAATTGCCTGGAAGGAAAATATATTTTCCGCTTCATTTTAATATGACAAATCGCCCTTTCTAATGGCGGCAATTTGGGTTATAATTATAGTAATTTAATCGTAATGGTATTATTGTGTTCAACGAGAGTCAACTATGTTTTAGGGACGTTTTAAGACACGGAACACTCTTGGTAATACACAGCATTAAGACATTCCAAATCATGATCCAGAATACACGATGAGTCATTGTCTTTCAAAACTACTGGAGAAAAATTATTTATGGCGCCCACAGATATTAAAGTTAACGAAATACATCTCTGTTGTGATTTATGGGAAGCCTGACCTTCAATACTAAAAATGTCATATTAATGTTTGTGTTTTTAATTTATATCAGTTTTTAAAGTAATTCGTTTGATTTTATCCGATCGCCTTCATATGGTGTACAATTACGTGATCGGTGTAGATTCAATGGCTGGTTATTGTACCTGTTAAAACAATGGTTGCCTAAAAACTAAAGCTTGTGAAGAATGTACTCAGATAAATACATATCAACATTGAATAATATTCTTTACATCTTCTCTTTTCCTTCTTTTATTCTTCTTTCTTTTCTTCTGCTTTTTTCTTTTTCTTCTTTGTCTTCTTAGTCTTCTATGTCTTCTTTCCATCATCTTCTCATTGAATTGAATTGAATTTGCCTTATTTTACGTGGCGTCTCATCATGCTTATCTTTTTCTTATACTTAAAGTATAATCAGAAAGGAAACAGAAACGTGTCTTAAGAAAATATTTATGGTTCCTGTAAAAATGGGACGTAAATGGAGAGAGGTGACCAATTAATGTGGTAACAGGAATTGCACATTACAGCTGAATGTTCTAATACCTGCTTAGGTGTCCCAGGGCATCAATTGATGTCACTGCAGTGCCTCTGATCGGGAGTCCTAGGTTGCTGTCTAGAAGCGAATTCTAACGGCCGGCTGCTCTGACCAGTAATTTTCGATGGTTTCTCCGGTCAGTATCAGGCGAATTCGAGAGCAATACCATCAATCAGGTCACGGACCGCGCGCGATCTTTCATTCCTCTTCCTTGACCTATCCTCATCCCTTCGTTACACACACCTACACTTATATACACTACACTACATCATACATTAGCAGATGGAAGGTCGAGCTATAGACAGATGACGTGCCTAGAAACAAAATTAAATAAATAAATAAATAAATAAATAAATAAATAAATAAATAAATAAAAAATAAATAAATAAATAAATAAATAAATAAATAAATAAATAAATAAATAAATAAATAAATAAATAAATAAAAATGTATTCTTCGGAATGTTTTTATTCACCTAAGGCCGCGTCTGTTGGTAACAGACGGTTGAAATTGTGTTTTATTTTATATTAAAAGCATCACTTTTCATCTAAAATCAAAATCAGTTCTCTTCAGGGATTACATGGTGTCATTGAGCTACTCATGAAGAATCTAACAATACATCCCGTCACAGGAAGAAATTGAATCATTAGTAATGTCTATCGCTCTTCCACTTCTTATTCGTTAATAGAACAATAAAATTTTGGAACAGTTTTCCTGCAACTATTTTGTTTTTTTCCCTCGCAATGTCCGTAGTTTGAGTATTACGTTATAATTATTTTGTTAATAACGAATGAAGAGACGTTGGACATTCACTATAAATACTTAATATATATAAATAATAATGCTATTCAGTGGCTTTGTCATGTGCGTCGAAGTGTTTTGAAACATGAGCAGTGCAGTACGTGCAGTGCAGTGCAGAACAGTGCCAATTCATTGCAATGCAATGCAGCGTAACACCTTGCGGTGGAGTGCTGTCTTGTATAATATGTAATATTATTGTTGTTATTATTTTTCTATTTCCGGGATTTTTTCTGGCGTTCTAGGTTAGAGTTGTCTTTACGCAAACCACATTTCTAGCTTTATACATTTAGAATCATGAGAACAATTCGACAAGTTTCCTTATCATTATTGTCATTATTGTTATTATTATTATTATTATTATTATTATTATTATTATTATTATTATTATTTTTAACTTTTATTCGTATTTCTACTCTTTGTAGTTAAAATGATGGGAAGGGATTCTGGAACTCAAGAAAACGTGCGCAGATTATCTCCTCCCTTATAAGTCACGTACAGTTTTTTACTGCTTTTTTTTTACTAAATAAATCTAAATCTATATGTGAAATGTGGGCACACAATGTGCTAGTAGCGAAAATGACATTTAATTTTGATTTTTGTGAATGTTTTTTTTAATTTTGCAATTTTGTGTAATAAAATAGCATTTGCATATGTAAATATGTAATTTGTTTATTTAAACATTGATACATTTGAAACATTCATTGGTATATTAAGGTGGTTCATAATACCTGCACATAATTAACCACCCCCCGCAAGTATGATTTTTTTCGAATTATGGATTTGGTTACCAACTTTCTGAGCAGTTAAGAAAGTTAATAATAAGTTGTATTTTTGAAGACATTTAATGTATTTTTTTTAAGTCAAAATAAAAGTGGGAGCTCATATTACCTCCGTCTCCTCTAAATTACTCCTTCTAACACGTAGTGTAGCCAGAATCCATAATTTGTGGGACCTTGGTACAGAAAAATTGATTGACGGCAAAACGTCTGTCTGCCCGTCTGTGGTCAACGCTAACGAACTCCATACTTTGGAAGTTTAAAACGGATATTTTTATTTTTGAGGGTACTTTTTAAGAAGCCTTAAAATATTTTCAAAATTTTCTCAAAAATGGAGCCAATTTTTTAATTAAATTTTGTCTAGGATAGAGTAAAGGATGCTTAAGATAAATGGTACAAGTCCCCTGTTCGTTTAAATCCCAGATTTTTTGGAAAGTGCAAGTTTTTTGGGCGTCTTCCTACAACTACAATATTGAAGACGGATATTTTTCCTTCATGAAATCTGTTTTTTAAAGACAGATCCTGAAATAAGGTCGTTCATTTTTTCCTAAATACGTGTAGTTTTTTTTATTTTTGGGCAAAGTATAGGAGATTTTAATTTTTTTAAACAATTTTTATCTCAATACACAGTCCCATTTTTTTCCTTTTTCTATGTATCATGGAACTGTAAATAAATGTGGTGCTAGACGCATTTTCGAATAACTCCCCGTTTTTTTCGAAAATTGCAAAAAGTTAACATTTCAAAATTTCAAGAGAAATTAAAAACGAACATGCTATTTACAACTATTGCTCTTTTCCTTTAATGAATTCTAAGAAGCAATAGTATTAGAGAACTGTGAGCAGTTCACTTTACTTTGTCCCTCTAAAATTCTTGATAATCAGAATTGAGAGCTTGTGCAAGCATTAGTGCACCTCCTGCCGCTATCGCTTTGGTTACGCAAGGGGCAGCAGACAGTTTGGATTTTCTATAGTAGTAATACTTCTAAGAGGTGCACGTAGGATTTTCCTCCGGATATAATTTCCAGCCGACTTGATGTTTTCTTCTAAAGAATTTTTCAATTACGCTGAATATAAAATGTTTTTATTTGTTGATCTATGTTTATAATGTAGCATACTATTGAAATATGTAATTATATATAT